>JAOTNS010000225.1:0-99388 GCA_028476615.1 Culter alburnus
TTGTCTTTGGCCCCAACAACAGAAGCAGGGGCTAGTGACTTCACCATCCCATGAGCGTCTATCAGGAATGGGGGGAGGGTCAATAGACGCCTCGCCCCAATAAGCCTCATGCATGGCAGAAAAACCATGTGACTGCTTGTGGCCCTTCTTCACTATCTGTTCCAGCTCCTGTAGGAGGACAGCAGAGCTCCTAAAGAGAAATCTATTCTTTATTAAACTGGCAAGAAGAAAATGCACACCAAATGTCATTAATACATGCATTAATTTTCACATACCTTATATTTCTTTTTAGATTGTCCCTTTTTTGGAAATTTGACTTGGTGTAACTTTTCATCTAAAACCCATCCTCTGAAGAGCATTACTATACTATAAAAGTAACAAATTTATTCAAACACACACAAAGACAAAGATAGTATACCAGTATTATTATAAAATAATCTAAAACCTCACTGCATTTATCAAACAAAGTGAAGACAAAACATATCTTTCCATGCATTCAAGAACATCCAGGCTTTTTTGGCACTGTTCCTCTTCCCAGTGAAGTCAAAATCAAGCTCCATACGTGCTTTAATTAACTTTTCAGTCTCCTCATCAGTCCCTGTAAGAAAGAATTTTACACTAAAGCAGTTTGAAATGTTAAAGTGTTTCATATTAAACCCCTGCAGGCATAAACTACAAAACACTGTAAACAACACACTTTAAAAAAACTAATTAAATAACAGACCTACATTAAAGTAATTTTCTATTCTTCTATTTGCCATTATAAGAGGCATTTTAATTAAAAAATAAAAGCCATTAAGTCTTTTAAAAAATTAAGAGACGTAAATACAGGTTGGCCGTTTCCTTAGGGAATAGGCAAAAACTAAGGGACGGCTCGCCTAGGGCGCAAACAAAACAGCTGTTGGGCTGGGGGCTAACAGCTTAGTAAAATATTTTATTATTTTATTATTTCCTTTAACTTTTTGCTATCCTCGAGGCATTATGGGGGATTAAATGCGGGGGGATTATCTTGAAGTCAGTTGGGACAGTCTCCTTTTGGTGATAGGTGCGGCCACTGTGTATGCAGAAAAATGAACATGTAGGAAAGGCGGGCCAGGGGAAAAAAACGTCGTCATTCTGTTGTTTTACATGGTAAAATGTTTTAGGTTTTTCATTCATCATGAAAAAGGTCAAAGCCCAAAAAAACAGGGGGCTCCAGGTACATATAAAAATAAAAAGAAGAGAAGGATTGATTAAAAAAAGGGGGAAAAAGTGCAAATATTTAAACAGGTGTTTTTTTACTAATTTGGTTTTATTGTTCTGTGTGTTTGTAAACTAGAGCCTACACTCGCTCCATTTCATGCACGAGCAAAACAAATGGACACTGCAATTATCAGGCCCTGGAGGGGGAAACAGATTTTACCCACGGTTTCATTATGTAATAAATTAGGCAGGGAATAATTATAGTATAGTAAAAGGTTTGACATAAAAAGAAAGGGCGGGGTTCATTATCAGAGATGCTGTTTAAGTGTTAAAATTGACAAAGTGATTTTAGTTTGTCATTACCTATTGCAAAAAGTTTGGGACAAAAAAAAAACCAGCGTTGGGGACCTGGCCAAGTGAAAAAAAAAAACGAACAAAAACATAGTTTTCAAAAACGAAAAAGGCAAAAAAACAACAATTTAAAACTAAAGAGGGGTTTTACATTTGAATTTCAGTTGCATATATGAAGAAATAAAAAAAAAAAAAACTTTCTTTAAAAAAAAAAAACATCAAATAAAACTTGGCATTCCTTTTATGGCTGTAATAGTGGGCAGACTGGAAAGGATGTCCACAGAACAGGGGCAAAATGTGAATATTGGTGGTGTGGAGGCTATGGAGGGAATTCTGTTTTGTTATGCTGGAGGAGCGTCAAAAAGGCTAAACCCCACAATTATTAATAAAACTAATGTTTAAAGATACTCACCAAATTTATGTGTGTTGTTATTTTTCATTAGGCCAGGGGTTAGCACTTGTGGCAGATGTGAAGGGGGAGGGCAGGCGAATTTATCGTGCAATACGTTTCATGACTCCTCTTCACTCCTCTCCTCCTTGCTTGAAGAAGCACAACGGTTCTGATGTGGCTTTTTTGGAACAGTTTTTGTTGTAGGAACAAAAACAGACTACTGTGCCTAAAATGTTACTTATGATTGTTTGTTGTACTGTTCTATAATATATCACATTTGCAATATATTCTGGGATAGAATCAGACCTCTTGCTCATGCAATGTTTTATAACTATCATTAAAATAATAAAAAAAGTTTTTGTCCTCATAACTTACATTTTTAGGACATATTTGTTCATTTTAATGGCATTTTGTCACAAAAACCCCTGTTAATTTCAAACCTTGGTGTGCCCAATTAAGATATTTAAATTTAGTTCCAGTATTTCGCTGCCTCCGGCATTGTGATTTTTTCATTTCTGCACCGGGAGCTGGGGAAGATGGGGTTTGTGAAACAACAGTGGCCACATCACAGTCACTGCTGCCAGAGCCATTAGCAGACTTCTTTATTGGCTCAAACCTCTCAGCACACTGCCCGCCTCAGATTGCTTTTACCAATGCGCTGATCGTAACAAAAAAAGATTAATGGGGTCTTTGCCTAAATTTTGATGGGGTGCTAGAGCGGCCTGATCACCTGTATCACTTTAGCCATAGTTTCCCAGTTTGCCCTTTTTTTATCTTATCTTTGATGGTTTTGTATTATCCATACCAATATGCATTACAGTATTTTTTGAATGTGGGTTTAAAATATATTTTTAAAAAAGAAGGCTCACTCATTAAAAAATGGTGGGGGGACATCATCTAAATAGGCAATGATTGTCATAACCTCGCATTTACTGCTTATATTTAATAGTTTTTAAGTTCACAAATTAACTCTTACGGAGGTTTTTGTGAGAAAAACCAAGTTTTAGGTGCTTATACAAAACCTCCCAGCTTAGGACAACTTGCAAGGTGTGTAGAATAAATAATTCTCTGTTGAAATATATTCTTTTTATTGTTCATGACCAACGATGAGGACCTTTGTGGCAGAAAGCAAAAAGATTTTTAAAAAAAAACAAAAAAAAAAAAAAAACCGTGAGGTTATGTACCTAAATGATATATAATTGTTGATGTGCCATAAAGAAGGAATACTAATTAGAAAATATATATTTTGAGCTTTTTCCGTGGTTTTTTAATTATCCAAGACAAAAAGGGGCGCCCACATGCCACCAGGATGTGGAATCAAAACCAGTAAACTCAAAGCATTTACAAAAAAGGCATTTTACATTTCAGGTAGTTTGTAACGTAGTGGAGGTGGGGAGACACAAAGCAGAAAAGGCCCACAAAAATTGTGATTAAAAAACTTCCGGAGCCACAAATTGAGGCAATAATGAATTTTTTCCACATCAGTGAGAACTTTGGCCCTGAAGCTGATAATCCAGGGCAATGCCAAGAAACAGAAACAAAATTTGAAGAAGAGGGTCAGCACGGTAAAAAAAAAAAAAAAAACTAGCATTTTTATTGAATGTTTTTGCTAATAAAAAAAGCATTTGAAAAAAAATTCTGAAAATGCTTATTAATTGTTTTTCTAGTATGTACCATAGAAAACATAGTGAATCTACAAATTTACTGAAGCACCCCAACAAACTGTGAAAGCATAAAAAAACGTACACTGTACCCATTGGGGCCATTGGCTTTTGCACTGACAACACAAATCATCAAGCGACTGGGTGGAATAGTAAAAAAAAAACACAACAAAAAAAAAAAAACTAAAAAGAGGGATATTAAACTTGGAATAAGTAAATTCAGTTGTGATCATGGCAGAGTGTAAAGGCCAAGAACAAATGGAAACATGATGGAAGGAGCATGAAAATAACACATGATAACACAATCCACTGAAGTCTGTCACAAATGTTGAAGAAGTGGCTTTTCTTACTTCATTAACAGGTCGCCTAAAAGTTTACAAGGTAATGTACATTTTTTTTTTTTGCAAAAGGAGACCAGGGAAACCTGGGGGTGACCGTGTGTCTTTGCTGGGGTGAATATTAGGTCGTCTGGATGCGAGGCGAAGGCAGATTAGAAAAAAACTTAAGAACTACTTTTTTTTAACTGCGGCATATGCTCACATATGTTGCCACCAGTCACAATGCCCACCAAGACTTGCATCAATTTGGACTTCGTACGGGAATTGTACCAAAACAGGTTTTTTGAGCAAAATCTCTCGCCACGAGGTTACAAACAACTTGTAAAAACAATTTCTTTGTATTCTTTCATGTTCAGTTGCTTACAAAAAAATGAGGGCACTTCAAAAAGATGTCAGAGGGCTGTCTTATTTTAAAAAGTAAAAACCGCAAGAAAAAAAAGAAATGACAGTAATTTACACCTTCCAAAAAAACTAAAAAACAACAGAAATTGTATTACCCAGTCTGCTGTCTTAAAAATAAAGGACAATCCCTGATGACGTTGTGCAGGGGACCCACTTAGCGGAGACCCTCCGGGGACGGGCAGGCCTCGAAAAATGAGCAGAACACCAGCTAATTCTCTTAATCTATTTTGGGAGGGGCCTCCCCACTGGCGCTGTTAGCTTGCTATTGCATTTCCTGTCTGTTTCTGTTATGCAGTTTTTCTTGATTTTACCTTGTAAATCGACGGCGCCCCCGGGGACATTGGTTTGCCACCTTTGTGGAATAAACTTAATTACAAAATGCAAAAAAAAAAAAATTAAAAAATTGCATGTGCACCTGCATGTATAAAAAGCTATGCGTTGGTCTACAAAAAATGTATAGGTATTGCCTGTGGTGCCCATACTCTTTGATTGATGAATTTTTCGCGGTTCACATTGGCCCACTGCGACAGTTGACCCTCGATACGCAGTACAAAAGTGGAAAGTTTAACTACTTCTGGGCCTTTTTCAAAGTTGTGTTTGAAGCAACATAGAAGCTGGGAGGGCAATTTCAGGGATGAGTGTAATCTGACAAAAAAAGTGTTTTTGGGGGGGAACCCCTGGTGAGGGGGGGATTACTGTGGGGAAAGTTGAATACTTAAAAAAAAACCATTTCCTTTGATTTAGGGTGAAATCCCTATATGCGGAAATTAATAAGGCAGGTTACTTTAGGTTGTGAAAGGGCGAATTACAATGCTTTTGCCTTCTGGTGCAAGTACTTCATGGTTTGGGCCTTAAAAGATTTTTCGCATTTTGATGAGAAAAAAACTCTTGCCAACAAACAGTTTAAAACAGATGAAGGCTTTCCTCTCCCGTGTTGGAAAAAGTCTCCGTGGTTGAGTGGTTGTTTGATGGCTACTTTACGATGACTAAAAAAACTTCTTTTCCCCACAGTGAAGTTAAAAGATGAAAAAAAACTGTTTCTCTCCGAAAATTGAATTTTTCCTTCATGTGGGAAAAAAATTAACAGGGGTTACTTTACGTGAGAAGAAACTCTTCCACAACTGAAATCACCACGGTGAAGAAAAGGTTTTTCCTTCCAGTGAAAAAATTGGTTTTACCTTTCCAGAATGGAATGATTTCAATGTTGGATACCTAAGATTACCTACTGTTGTGAAAGGCTCTTCCCCCACACTGATTCCCACAATAATTATGGAACAGGCTTTTCTTCAAGTGTGAATTCTCGGGTGTGGGAAATTAAGGGTGTTTTTATTTGTGCAAAAACTCTGTCAAATGAGGGAGCAAGTTGTGTTTATAGGCTTTCTCCAGTGGGGGAAATTTCTTATGTTAGGGCTGCTTAAGGGTTTTGTTTTTTTGACTCGGTGAAACTTCTTTTCCACCCACTGTTGGCAAAGGTGTAAAAAGGGTTATCTTTCCCAATTGTGGGGAAATTTCCTTCATTGGTGACCCATTAAGATTTTTGGTTTTTTTGAGTGAAAAAACTCTTCCAACATGGTTTGACAGGCGAAGCGGCTCTCTCCAGTGTGAATTCTCATGTGGACTTTAAGGCTTTGTGTTTGAGCGTGAAACTCTTTCCACACTGTTGGCATGTGAAAGGCTTTTTCTCCAGTGTTGAAAAAACTACTCATGTGGGCCGGACTTACAGGGGGTTTTCGTTTTTCGATTGGAAACAAACTTTTTCCACAATTGTTGGGCAATGTGAAAAGTACAACAAACTTGCTTATGAAATTGTGTCTTCCTGAAACAAAAAAAAAAACTGTTTTTTGTGAGTAAAAAGAGTACTTTTCCAAAATACTCTTCCAGTCATGGAAAATCCAGAGATGTTCTCCATAATTGATTATTTTCTCTTCCATATTATTTTCCCCAGGTTTTCTTGCGCGCGCATCCCTCTTTCAGCAACATTCAGGTCTAAAAAAATACGGAAAAAAAAAAAAGATAAAAATCACAAACAAGTTAAGAACCAGGTTTTAAACAGCAACAAAAAAAACAGGAGACATTTAAATAACCAAAACACAAAGGGCAATTTCAAAAGCTCTTACTGAAACGGGTGTTTTCTGAAATCTTTTTTCAGGGACTTAAAGCCACTTTTTCCAATTCACCAAAATTTTTTAGTTTGTCCAAGGCCGACACCTGCACACTATTGGGACCAGAAAATATTAAAAAAAAAAAAAAAAAAAACTAGAAAAACTTCAAAAACTAATTTCAGTGGGGGGTGACAGCGGAGCGGGCTGCATTGATGGTCAGCCTGTCATTATCATATCACTTGGGCAAAATAAACAGATGGGGAACTTTTTCACATTTTTCTAAATGCAACATTTTGTCATGGCCTCCCTAATCATTCAAACCCTCGCGCCCTCTTAGTAGGAGCACTTCTGAAAAGTGGTCCGGGTATTTACTATAATCGAACGAGCGGGGGGGGAAAACTGGGGAAAAGTTTAAAAAATCAGGACCGCCCCAACTAAACCAACCACACTTGCTGACAAATGTCTCAGAGCATAAACTAACACAAGGGATGAAGTGAGCTGTTTAACGAGGTCAAATCAATCTTGCTACTTGTGGGCTTCAGGGATTCCAAGTTTTGCTTTGGGACCACTTCTCTTCCTCCACTCTTACATGAACAAAATCCACTAGGATATGTCATTTCATGGGAAAATAAAAAAAAACATTTTCCTATCAAATGCTATTGCTCGATGGACAAAAACTCGACCTCTCATTTCCGAGGCCAGGGATTGATTGGACAGTTAAGCTGCTTGTATCTCAGGGGGGCTGCCTGAACAAGAACCATTTTTTTCATGGCCTGGAAAGAAAGTACCATCAAACCGTCAAAAAAACTGGTAAAACCTTCGCCAAGGGGAACCAAGGGCAAAAAAAAAAAAAACTGTTCGTGTGACGGTTTCGGCCCAACCGCCCAACTTTCATACACTTTCTTCCATTTCAGGGCCGAGGGGGATTTCATCAACCATAAATAACTCTCCAGCTTAGGCAGGAACCCTTGAAAAAAGAGGATTGATAATCAGGCTTTAAATTTCAAAGGGAACCCACATTAGCTAAGGGAAAAAACTTAGCCCGCGGTTCCTGCAAGATCTGCATTTTTTACAATTTTCAGGTTATGCCTGGTTCTTATTTTCAGGCTGGACTATTGTTAATGCTATCTTGGAAGGGGATTTCCAGTTGTTGCTGAAAAAACAAGGCCACATTCCAGGGGCGCCCAGTTTATGGCCGGGTCCTCTCTTAGTCCATAAACCAGTGGGGGGACAAAAGGTTTTGCTACATTTTGAAATTGGATATTGTGTTGGATTAAACGGGAAAAAAAACAGGGGACTGTACCAAAAAGCCCATGACGGGAAAAAAGATGCTTAGGGGACAAAAACACCAAAGCCAGGGGACCACTTCTTAAGGGGATTGGCAAGAAAAAAAGACTTTCCAGGCTTTTGACTTGTCAACTGCCATATAGATATTATATATATATATATATATATTACCATTTTTTTAGGGGGGACTGTACAAAAAAAAAGGGAATTGACGAACGCCGATGCCCCGCTTGCTTCCATTGTTAATTTGACCCTGAAAGCCAAGAACAGATGGGCAGAAAATTTGAAAATGCGGGCGCTGGGGACACGTACGGGGCCATCTTCGGTCAAAAAAAAAAAAAAAGAAAAAAAAAAAAAGTTTTGGAGCATTGGGTGGGGGGCATTCGGGCGCAAAAGGAAGAGGGAAAAGAGAAGGAAAATCGTCAGTGGAGGCCGAAAGCGGTAGAGTCGAGGTAATTCAAACTTTTCCGCCCCAGGGGACGGGGAGCCTGCGTTCATTCATCATGTATTTTAAAATAGACTATTAAAAAAATTATACCACAATTTTTAAAAATTCTACCTATAAATAAAAAAAAAAAATAAATTAGGGCTATTCTGTTTCTTAGGGGGAGCATTAATTATTTTGAAACAAAAAAAAAAAACCAGCAAAAATCAGGCAAAAGATTAAAAATCAAAATTAAGATGTTGGGCACAAGCGAAAACAAACAAAAAAAAACTCTAAAAAATCGTCAGGAAAACGGTCCTGCCATTTTTAAAAAATCAAGGTTTCAAAACTAACGGTCAGGGAGGGGAATCGAAATTGCTTGTTAAATTTAGAGTAGGCTATCATTTAGTTTTGTCCTGCCTTAAATATTATTTTAATACCCATTTTACAAAAATAATAAAAAAGTAAAAAAAAACTGGCCAGAATAAAAAAAACGCATCGCCAACATGCTTTTTTTTCCGCGGGGGACCATGGTAAACATTAGGGTTTTTGGTGTTATCTTTAAGTAGAACACCACACTTATTAAGGAACATTTATGAATTAGCTTTATAAACGCCCACATTTAATATTAACAGAAAAAAAGTCAGTGCATCCGTCAGATCCTGTAACGTTAGGTGGGTTAGTACAGTTTACTGCTGAAACCAACTCATTTTGTTGGTGTTAAATAACAAGAAATCGACAAATTAAACAGTTAGTTAATACATCTTCAATCTCCCCCTCGAAGCTAGACAGTCCTCAGACAAGCTGTCAAATCAACTTCGAATCAGACGAAACGCTCCCCGTTTTTATAGCATCAAATGCTAGCTAAATCTAAATCATCACAAAAAACGAACAATTGAATATATATCAGCCGTGATAACAACTACCTTAAATGACCAAAAACCATCTTTCAGAAAAGTTTATTTGAAAAACAGAATTATTTTTAAGTTTTCACTGAAGTCTCATTCGACTGCATTGAGAGGGCGGGGTTTTTATGACCTGTACTGCATCCAGCCTCCAGGGGGCGATCAAAGAGCCCGCAGCTTCACTTTTCAGGACGTATGGAGACACATCCGCATATATAACATATATATATATATATATTATATATATATATATATATAATATATTACTATATATAATATTTATATTATTATATTAAAATATATATATTAGAAAAATACTCTTTTGATCGATAATACCCAGCATCAGCTTTATTCATTCTTTTTACAGCGGAGATTATTGGCAAAAAATGGGAAAAAATTTATGGAAAGATGTCTTTTTGGTGATATTACCTTACTTCATAGAATAAAAATTGTAGGAAATAACCCCAGGTCTCACATAAAATAACTTTTTCGCCTTTGCTCAATGTTGTGGCAAAAACCAATAAAATGAAAAAAAAAATGATTTTCGGTAAAAAGCTGAAGTTCGTGATGGTGGCGAAATGATTATGTTAAAAAAATCCTGTCTGAAATAAAAATCACTGGGGACATTGGATAAGTCAAAAAAGGGCTGGGTGGAGTCTGCCACTGGGTATTTTGGGCGGCCGTTTTAATTTCTACAAGTTGGAAAAAAACAATGCCCAAAAATGGAAATGGGCGGGAAAAAAACAAAATAAGTAGAAAAACATTGGGGATGTTGGTGGGCGAAAAATAAAACTGTTTTGGTAAATTTAGGAACTTTCCATGAAGGAAAAAAATTAAAATTGGGGGGAAAATTTTGGAGGGAATCTATTGAATATTGGGCTCTGTGTCAGGGCTCAAAAAGAGCCTGAGTAGGTTTGCCCCCAGAGGGCCACCAGTATTCAACTCTTGTCTATTGCAAAGAACCCTTGCGTATGCGTTTTCTAAACACTGACCTGTTGCGTTTCAGAGGCGGCTGATGTGGTGGAATTTGAAGGATGATAGAAGCTAAAGGTGCAAGGGCCTCAGATCCACAAAGTCCTTTCCACCATTTAGATTGCAGATATGTCAATGGCGACGCCCTTGGACATATCCCATCCACTTCCCAAAGGTACGGGTTACTTTTCCCAGGGACTTGCCCAAGGAATCTTTTACCATTCATCAGGACCCAGATTTGCGTGGTGGGGACATTGAGCAGTTAAAACAGTGTAAAAAGCCCACTGGTGATTCTCTTTTTACAAGAGTTTATTGCTTGTCCTTCCATAACCTTTTTCTCCCGACATGCAATGCTTGCTGCAATGGGATTGGGGGATTCATGCAGGGAATCAAATTTTGATTCCAAATTTTTGCGGTTGTGGTTTACTCTTGCCTCGGAGCAAGGGCAGGTGAAAAAGGGAGGGGCAGGGGGGAACCAGTTTGTATTTTCTTCTTTGGGGCTTTCAGCAAAACAAGGGGGGTACCCATTTACAAAAACATATGGACAAATTAGGTTTTTTTAAAACGCCATGCAGCTTCTGTGGGCTATTTTTTTCATGAGTTGTTAGGAGGAAAAAAAATTAAATGGAATTAAAAAAAACTATAAATCCAGGGTAGTTTACAAAATTTATTGTTTTGCTAAAAAAAAAAAACTCCAATTAATACACTTGATACACGATATTTTGGTCTTAACTTGTAAAAAAAAAAAAACTTCTTCAAAAAAAGAGAGGTTTTTTCACCTGAATTAAAAAAACAAGAGGTTTTCGGACACCACCAGCCACAGGGGCAAATTCCACCTCTATCTAAAAAAACAGAGGGCAAAACATGCTTTCAATGGATTAGATAAAGAGTTTTGGACAGGAAAAAGAAAAAATTTTGGGGTTGATCTCCTAAAAAAAGTCATCCTGGAAGTGGGACTATTGTTCTAAACGTTGGTATTAAAAAAACAAATTCTTGGTTCCCATCGGGTTTGAGGAATTGGATTAGGCGGAAACTACTACTTCCCCAACAAACATTTAGGCTGAATTTCATTGAAAGTTAGGGCTTCATAGTTTATGAAATCCCATTCTGGGGTTTGCCATTGTCATTAAATTATAAAAAATGGAAAAAATAAAAGGTTTTAGAATACCAATAGGAGGGGACAAAATTTTGGATGTCTGCTGAATTAAAATGGCCTCTTTTTGCTGCAGGTTCTTGCGCTTTCCCCTTCATCTCCTTTGTTTCCCCACAAGTGTCCAGGTACCCCAAAAACACAAAAAAAAAAAAACCAGATATTTCAAAAACCAGAGCTGCTGGGTGGATTCATTGGGAAAAGGGGAATGGACAATTACTAGAGACATTTCTGACTTCAAAAAATAAAGAAAAACTGTAAAAAATTATTAGAAAACAAATTTTGGCCAATCCAGAGCCCCAAAATATGGATTTAAAACAATTCTGTCACAGGAACCTGTTTTTCATTATTACCTTAATTATCTTGCGCCAGTAAAAAAAACTGCTTGCTATTGGTTTTGGAGGGGATTTCTCAGGGCTTGGTAGGTCACCTCTTTCCCAGACCACACCACTTCATACAGGGCAGGATTTTCTCTTGATGGCACCTTTCAAATATGGGGCTTGGCATGGCACAGTCTGGGATTTGGGCCCCTCTATTTTCCGGAAAGGACTCCGTTCCCCCTTAAAAACAGTCATTATTTTATTTTTTCCATAAAATTCCCATTATTTCCCGTTTATTACATAATATCCTGTTAAAAAATTACCCATGGAAAAGTTTTTTTCAGCTTGAAATTTCTTTTCGGAAAATTTTTGCAAAAAACCCTACTTTTAGTTTTCTAAATTGACAAGCGATTTTCTTCTCATGTAAAATTTGAAAAATGGGGGAACTGACTGTTTCAGGACATTAAAAAAAAAATTATGCGACGGGTGCAAATTACAATCAAAAAAACATAAAAAAATTGTAAAAAAAAAAAAATTTATTCTCATGGCGGGGTCTTGGGTTAATATTAAAAAAATTTTCTTTTTCACAACAAAAAACTTTGAATGTTCAGAATTGGTGTATTTATTTATTAATATCGTCACCTTTCATGTAAAAAAAATGTTAAACGTTAATTCATAAGAATGACTAGGTTTTTTGTTTTTAGATTCAATGGAAGTCTGAAAACCTCGGTTTTTTGTCGGTCCAAATTGGGTTCATATTTTTTTTTAAAAAAACGTCCCATTGGTTGATTTTGCGATATAGGCAAAACAAAACTCTAAACTGGGGCCACCCCCACCCAACCGCAAAACAAGACTTAAAAAAAAAAAAAAAAATGATGTTGACATAAAATGGCTTTGCAATTGAAAACGCTCACAACCAAATCAAGACCATGTTTCCAGCGCCCAAAGCTCCACCCCTGAAGGGTTTCTGGGAAAAACTTTGGGGGGAAAAAAAGTTTACTTTTAAACCCAGTGGAGCAGGGGGGACCTTCTGCGATGGGGGATGTTTACCGAAAACTCCATTAGACCCCTGTGGTTGTCCTAGTGGTAGGAAAACAAAAACAGAGGAAGTGAAAACCCACCCCCAAAAGCTTTCCTAGGTACTTGGGAAAAGTTCCCCACGTGCGGGAAACCTTAAGATATCTTTAAAAATTTGGGAGGTTAACATTACGGGGACTGATAGGGGGAAGGGGAATTAGGCAGGCCACGCAAATTTATAAAAAAAATTTAAAAAACCAATCTCAGATTTAAAAGTTGTTAAAATTTTACGAAGAAAAAAAAAAAAACTTGTAAAATTTCAAGAAAAAAAAAAAAAGTCGAGATAAAAAAAAATGTTTGGAAATAAAAAACTCATAAAAAAAACTTTTCCCCGAGAAAAAAAGATTCGTTAAAAAAAAATTATGAGGAAAACAAAAAAAATTTAGTAATTTAATGAATGTTCTCGTTAAATTTAAAACGAAACTTTTTCTAATTTAATTAATGATGTTTTATTCTCAAACCATTTTACCTTCGGACTTTTTTTTCTCCGGGGCAAATTAAAAAACAAACTTTTTCTTCATAATTTAAACAAATTTTGTTCTCGGTAATTAATGGGGACTTTTTTTCTCCGTAATTTAACCGGGGGGGGGATTTTTTCTCGTAACATTTAAGGGGGAACTTTGTTTCCCCCAAAAATTATGCTCTTAAAACATTTTCTCGGAACATTTAATGAGGTTTTTCTCGGTAATATTTAAAACGGGTTTATTTCAAAACATTTTTATTTTCGAGTTTTTTCTTGAAATTTAAAACGAGGTTTTTTCTCAAAAATTAAAAACCAAAACTTTAATCTCGAGGGAACGCATGGTTTTAAATTTTTTATTTATGGCTTGGCCCTAAATACCTCTTCCGTCGTTAACAGGGGCATTGTAAAAAACCCTTTGGGACAAAAAAAAAACCACAAAAGGAAAGTGCTTGTTTTGGGCATTATAATGCAAACACACGATTAGCCTTAAAAAAGTCAAACAGATTTTTACTTAAATAAGGACATAACCAATCTCTGTGCGTTAAAAATAAAAAATTTAATGGATTTGCTTTGGCCATCTTTCTTTAAAAGTTCAATTTGTTACCCCCCCTTGTAAATCTGAACTTCCAAAAATTCTAGTGTGGAAATTAAAACAATTGTTCAATTATGGACCCCCCCTCTACAAAAAATAATCAAATTGGAATTATCAGTAAATATTTACAATTTCAATTTACAAATTTTAAATATGTTGGGCATTTTTATGTTTGTTTCTTTTTTCTTAGAACAAAAAAAAAATGTGAGAAAAAATCAAAAACAAAATTGGAAGGCCAGAAAAAAGTTTCTGGAAATTTTGGTTGATTTTGACAACAGGGGAAATGAAATCAAATTGTGTTATGTTGAGAAAAAAACCTTTTATATTACAGGATTACTAAAAAAAAAAAAAAAACTTGGCAAGATGCTGGAGGGCATTGCATTTTTTTTTTTTTTACCACTGTGTGAGCTAACAGTTACAAAAAATGTTTTTTCCCAGTGTCCTTATTTTCCTTTCCAGATGTTGGCAACCCTACTCCTGCTCCATGTCAAGTAAAACTGAGATCACTTAATATGGATCGAGTGAAACTAACCTGTTTGTTCTTCAGTATCTTCATGTTTCACAGTGAACACTTCTTCAATCTTTATGTCTTCACTCTCCTCTTTAATAAACGCCATCTTTATAATAGTGTGTCACGAGATCTCAGCTGAACCAGGAGTTTTTCTGTGTGTTTGAACAATTTGACATGTTTAAGATGAGAATAATTAACAGAAACCAAAGTTAATTCCAAAGTAAACCTCTGGGTGCATCCCTAGTTCAGTAGTCAGCACACTACTGAGGGAGTCAGTCAGAGTGAGAGTTAATGGCCTGATTAGCCAAAAAAACACTCAAAACTACTGCAAATTAATAAAATAACAAATTATGCAGACACTTCATATTAATTTATGATTTACATTTGGTATAATGATTTGTAGATTACATTTAACAGATTTCACTGAAATGAAAACCTTTGCGGTTTGTTTGTAAAAGTTGTAATTATTCATGTTTGTTTTACACTGTTTTGAGCAGCAGCGCGTGATTCAAGCGCTTCGAATCAGTGAGTCATTTCGCATTCGATTCAATTGACTCGGAGTTTCAAAAAGCTCCGTTTCTCCATCACTACTAGTGCCTGAATTCATGTTTACTATAAACGAATTCACGATATAGTGAGCGAAATGAGACGCAGCTTTTCTGTTACTCACATGTGAATATGCTTAAATCACAAAAATACCGCACTAATGTTACATGAAACATATTACAAAGATAAGGTTCAATAATACATGATTTTACACCTCTTGTAAAAACAAGTTGAGGTGTATCGATTTAAACACTTTAAATGCGTAAAACCACAAACCTTTCTTCAGTCAAATCATAACAGTTGCAGGAGCGCGGCGCAGCTTTATGATATCATATCGCCAGACCAAAATAAAAGTCCTGTTCACTCTGCTGTCTAAAATCACAAATACATATATCAGTGTCAATGAAAATGTATTGAAATGTAAATAACGTAGAGTTTTTCTTTAAAAAGTACATATTTGAGTAGTCTGTTGTCTTAGGCTTAATTTTATTAACAAACCTTGTTTATTATATAATGATAAAATATTAGTTTATGATACAGTTTCATCAAACAAAAATAAAAAAGAACCATTGCACAAATGGTTTCTGCATTCAAACATGACAGTTTTTGTCTTTTAGACAGAATTTCCACATATTAGATGTGCTATTCACTCTTTCAATGAGGTTATTTTCAGTACAATCACTGTACAAGTCTTTAAACACGTATTTCACCTATAATTCAAACATTAATTTAAATATATTAGTAATTGTATGTAGTCTAAATGTCCTAGACTTTTATTTTGCTGAGGCGATGTGACGTCATAAGTATTGCGTCGCACCTCTGCGCGTCAGTGGTTTCGGCTGCAGAAAGGTTTGTGGTTTTAAGCTTTTAAATGGAAACGCATGAATTATTTTTATAGTGGTGTACAGTAAACGAATGAATCACTATTGAATGCAACACGCGATGCTTATCTAACATTAATGAAACGTTAGTTTCAGCACATAATCGAAAAGGGGCGGTTTCATTTCAAGTTTATCATAAAACAATAATTCAAATCAAGTAGTGATGGGGAAACAGAAATAATAATAAAAAAAATCCTCATAAAAAACAGATGTATTAAATGAGTAACTGTGTTATTAATTTTCAGAAATTATTTACTTTTTTTTAATTAATTTATTCTCCTAACCCTAAACTACCTACGATCAAGAAATATTAAATCTAAATTATTTTGATATGAGCATAACTGTGTTTTTAAAATTCACTTTTCTTGGAAGAAAGATCTTTTTTAACTTGTAAGTTATTGTATATGTGTATAGCTTATAAATAAACACCAAGTATAAAGCATGAAGTGTCAGTATAAGTTGTATTCTCTTGTCAATTGTAGTTTCCATCTAATCAGGACAATTAATGATTATTACTCGACTGACTCCTTCACCAATGCGCTGACTACTGAACTAGGGAGCTGATAAAGGATTTAGTTGGTTTTATTTTACTTATTGATGGTTAATATTCTATATATATTATGCACAGGATATACACAGGAAAACTCCTGGTTCATCTGAGATCTTGTGACACACTGTTATAAGATGGCGTTTATTAAAGAGGAGAGTGAAGACATAAAGATTGAAGAAACATTCAGCGTGAAACATGAAGATACTGAAGAACAAAACAGGTTAGTTTCATTTAAGTAGCTTTTAAAAACGTTCACTAGAAAAAAAAAAACTGGTGTTTATCTTGAGACAAAACTATGGCACAGTTATATTTTAGAGTCTGTCAGTGCAAGTAAAAACAGCTCAAACATGCATTTTAGTCTAGGACTAGCTTAAGCCTTGTCCGTGAAACCAGGGGTAGAAATGTTATGTGAGAATAAGCCTCAGAAAGCTAATACACAAATAAAATATTTTGTTACACAACTCCATCTGTCTCTGGGAAAAATAAATAAATCAACACAGATTTGATGTTTTTGATGGGTTTGATGTTGATGAACTATGAAACCAGAACATGTTTGATTTGATTCATTCAGAAACGAAGCTCGGATTCATTCATTCTAAACACAGATTCAGTCAGTATAACAAAAACATTTCTGTTGCATGGGGGCTCTGTTCTGCTGTTCATAATTTTTAAATTTTCGTTGCAAAAATAAAGGGAAAAAAAAAAACAATAATAATACGGTTTCTTGTCTAAAATGTAACTCACATTGTCATTTAAAAACAAAATAAAGTTGGGAAGGGACAACCTAGCATGTGCTGATTTTGCGGGGGGGGGAGGAAAAACGGCCACTTTTTGCTCGAGTGATATGTGTAAAAAAACAACAACCAATTAACCTTAAACAATAAAAAAAAAAACGGTTTCTTATTTAAAAAAAGGCAAATCACGCTTTATTAAAATTTAATTTGAAACAAGGGAAAATTCGCTGTTGAAAACAGGTGTTATATAAAAAACAGTTTTCCCAATCCTATTGGACTTAGTAAAAAAAAAAATAAAAAAAAAGTTTTACTTCACTTGCCAACACATGCAATAATTTTCACCAAAAGGTTTTATTGTAGAAAAATATAAAAATGAAACAAAATAACATTAAAAAAATTTAGGGCGTCAAGGACCATATTTGCACTTTTTGGTTTGCATAAACATTTAGGGCATAAAAATGATAGTCAAAATGGGGATGTCCAGAATTTTAAAGATGAATTAAAAAAAAAAAAAATATGGTGGGAGATTTGACCAAAACAATGTATGGGAACCTCTTACTAAAACAGGTTTACTTACATTTGTTTCATTTCCAAAACGTTTTGACAAAAAAAAAAAAAAAATGTAATAGGGTATTTTCTCTGGCTCCAATTAAACAAAAAAAACAAAAAAAAAACACAAGGTTACCTTTATTATTTGACTAAGTTGCTGAGAATTTTTTAGAATGCCAACATGCGAAGGCTTATTCTCTTATTTAGTCTTGAATTTTAGCATGCGTATGGAAACAGGCTTGAATGAAAAATATCCAAATGCCATTCTTCTGGGCCAGGAAAGTTTGCGCGCTTTTTAAAAGGAAAAAACAAAACACGCCCAAGAAAAAAAATAGAAGCAGGTTTTCCTCTTTAAAAAAAAATAAAATGTGGCAGCACTTTGCCCCGCTTATAAAACATTTACAATTTAGTAGGGAGCAGTTCACGGGAGGGAAAAATAAAAAAGAAAAAACAAATGCCAACTTGGAAAATTTTTTGGGAAGTGGGGGGGACTTGGTGCTTTGTGCCAATTTAAAAATTTAGGGTTTAACTTGTTTTTTAATTGTTGCTTTAGGGGAAAACCTGATGCAGCTGAAAGAGGACGGAGTCAAAGGAAAAACTGGAGGGAATTTGGGAGGGAGAAAAAAAATTCAAAGCATGGAAAGGATCATTTTGGGGGATTTCAGAAAAAAACTGGAGGATTCTGTTAAGTTGTCAATGGACAAAAAAAAAAGGAGTTCCTCACACAACAAAAAAAGAGGGCTTTCAGAAGGGACAAACAAAAACTAGAGAAAGTGCCACCTGCCTAAACCAGTGTGGAAAAAGTTTTAAAGATAACACAAGCCTTAATGTCCACACACGAGTTCACACTGGAGAGAAGCCTTTCACCTGCCAGCAGTGTGGAAAGAGTTTCACTCAAAAATCAAGCCTTAATGTCCACTATGAAAATTCACTCTGGAGAGGGTTCTTTTACCTGCCAACATTGTGGAAAATGTTACGCTCATAAAACAAACCTTAGTGTCCACATGAGAGCTCACACTGGAAAGAGCTGTTTCACCTGCCAACACAGTGTGGAAAAACGATTTCACTCAAAAAGCAAGGCTTGAAGTCCACATGAGAGTTCACACTGGAGAAAACCCTTTCACCTGCCAACATTGTGGAAAGAGTTTCAATCAAAAAGAAAATTTTAATGTCCATGAGACTTCACTCTGGAGAGAAATCTTTCACCTGCAACCTGTGTGGGAAGAGCTTCTCACGAAAAGAAAATCTAAAGACTCACATGAGAATTCACACCGGAGAGAAGCCGTTCGCATGTGATCTGTGTGGAAAGAGTTGGCGCATAAAGGTCACATCAATGCCCACATGAGGATTCACACTGGAGAGAAACCGTTCGTATGTGGTCAGTGTGGAAAGAGTTTCAGATGTAAAGTAACTCTTAATCACCATATGAGCACTCACTCAAGACAGAGAGACTGTCTTATATGTCATTTCATTGTGGAAGGAGTTTCCACAGACAGTAAACTTCTTAAGAAACACATAATAACTCACACCAAAGAAAGAAGGCTCTCATGTGCCTTCAATGTGGAGTGACGTGCTTAAGCAGTACAAGCCTTGAGATTCACTGAGAGTTTCACACCTGGAGAGAGGCTTTTCACCTGCCCTTATTGTGAGATAAAGAGTTTCGGACAATTAAAAGGAAAGTCAAAAAAAAACCTCAAAGATTTCAAACATAAGGAAAACAAAGGTCCCACACTGGAGAAAGAAAGCCCTACCCAAAAGTGTCTTTAGTGTGGACATGGAGGTTTCCACAAAACAATCCCAAGGGAGGGACTTTGAAAAATAACAATTTCATTTGCCAAAAAAACTCATTCTGCGCAAAGGAAAAAAACTTTCAGTGGTGTCTGAGTGTGCAAGAGAGGTTTAGAAAAAGAAAAAAGGGGAGCAATTTTGAAAAAAAAAAAAAAAATCCAACATTGGACCAGACCCCCACTCTGGCGGGAAAAACTGTGATTTCATTTTTGGGCACAAACGCCATTTGGAAAAAAAAAAACAATGTTTTTTGCCATCACACAAAAATGTACACCTGGAAAAAAAAGTCTTCTGAATTAGTATGAGGAAAAAGGTTTTTTAAAAAAACGTGGGCTGGGAAGAGTTTTCAAAAAATATGTTTCAGCATTTGACATAAAAGCTGAAATCTACGTTTAAAGATTTATGTTAAAAAAAATGAATTATCTTAAAAACAGTGTTTTTTACTACAGTGGAGTGCTGCGTTTTTTGATGTTATGGGAAATAAAAAACATTGGGGAAATAAACAGGGAAAAAAAATAAGGGGTGGTTGTGCATTTTAGTAATAGTTTTTTTTAAATAAAATATTATGGAAATCGAAGGTAAAAAATTTATGTCCCAAATTTTTAACACTTTAATATTGGTCACTTTTTTTCCTGGTTAAAAATAAAACATTCTTTTTACCTTAAACAGCAAAAAAAAAAAAAAAAAAGTGGATTATGTAATTTTAACATTTACAATGATGTATATTACATTAATGATTGTAAGTAAAAAATGTTTGTATTTTGGGTTTAAAAAAAACCAAAAAAATGTTTACCTACAAAAATTCTCAATATTCAAGTTAGTGTTTTTACAGATTTTTTACAATTAATTTTCAAAAAATTAAATAAAAAAGCTAAATTGGGACAATTAATAAAAATTATTAAAATTTTATTTGTGCGAAACTGATGCTTTCAGCTTATTTTAGCTTAGTTAAAAACTTATTTTCGGCATCATCAGTCAACAAGCTCAGTAAACACTGGTCACAGACATGGAGATGTACCTTTAATTTTCACCAAGCTGATTGCTCACTAAAACGCCCACTGTCATCATGTTTTCAGGCCATTTCAAGTTTGATTTTGATGTGTCATAAGCGGTGAGATGTAAGTGTGTTGAGTTGTTTACGTTTAATTAGCTTTCCCATTAACGCTATCATTTTGTTTCATTCAGAACAATTTGCGAACATTAATTAAAAGAAAAGGCAGGATTTATTGCATAAGCCAAACATATTTCAATCACTGCGCATTTTCTCCTCTCACATGACCTTCCCCTATTCATTTTTAATTAAACCAACCGCATGCTTTTCAGGGTTTGTTAAAACTCAGTGGGCTTACGGGAGGCAAGAGAGAAGCAGCGTTGTGCTGTAACTTTACGTGAGGGTGTCGTTATTGGACAGTGTTACTTTAGAAAAAGAAGTGATCTATACATGTTTTAATGTCACATTTTGTAATATTTACGCTGTTTTATTTTTGTTATATGGATTATTTTCTTATCCAATTTTTTGAAGAGGCACTGGCTCCCTTGCCTCCTCGGAGGAAACACCCCTGATTGACTACTATTATCCCATTCATGGGTTTATCTTCCCTAAAAGTGTGTAACTCTGAAAAGGTAAGTCCTCAAACGGTAACTCAACAGTCCAGGCTCTTAGAGATCACCAAATGACCAATGTGTTAGCGACCTAGTTTGCATTCCATGCTGCTTCCTTTATAAGATCTACTTCCTACTTCAAAGACATACACGCATAAAACAGATAAGAGGAATAAAATGGACTAAAATAACTAAGACAACATGTAAACCTATTAAAACTCTAATATACATAAAATCATTAAAATATATACAATTTACATAATTTACTTTATCCCTCTTGAATACAAGTCGAAGCACTTTAATGAGCCTTGTATGGTAGTTAGGCATATATCCAACTTGTCCAGTTGTGTTAAGCCATATTTCTGTAGACCCCTCCCTGATGGCCCATACAGGAGTCCACGGCTTGATACCACGATAGGAAGGTGGCGCATGTTTGTTTCTTATCACATCCAGGATGTTATTGCTTCCTTATTTGCGTGGGAGCTGTAGTTTGCAACTTTGAGGTTCTACAATTCTTGCATTCTCTGGCCGCTTACAATTGAGATTACGGTTACAATTACGGTGAGTGTGGTTTCCTCCTCCATGATGAGATTAGGATTAATGAACGATATGTTAGTGGGTATTTTG
Organism: Culter alburnus; assembly: GCA_028476615.1. Taxonomy (NCBI): domain Eukaryota; kingdom Metazoa; phylum Chordata; class Actinopteri; order Cypriniformes; family Xenocyprididae; genus Culter; species Culter alburnus. The sequence goes on from JAOTNS010000225.1 coordinate 21,406, forward strand.
GTTCTATCCAGTCTTTCTTGCAAGCCCACCACGTGCATGACATTGTTGTGACGTTTACATCTGACATCATGGGTTATTTCACAGAGTTGTAATATATGGTTCTGTGTTTCCTGTGCATGGCAGAGTCCTCTGCATTTTGTGTTTTGTTCTGCTCTGGTGGTCCCTCTGGACTTTCTTGCTTGCTAAGTTGAATTCGGGTGCATTCAGAGGTGGCTGGCTTTGTCCACCTCCTCCATAATGAGCTCCTGACCATCAACAGAAGTCCTCAAGAGTTTGGCCCATGCTTGTTTTTCCTCAGACACCAATGAGATGATTTCCATTCCCACATGACAGGGTAAGCTGATTGATTGAGCAGTTGTTTTGAACAATTTCATGTTCATCACATCTCTGTAGATGGGCTCTTTGTGTGAAAGAAGCTTTTGTAATATTGCTCTTTGCAGAAGTGGGATTTTTGAGCTGGTATTCGATATGCCCAGGCCCCCATTCTCCGTCTTTGCATGGAGCCTAGGGGGCAGTCTTTCAGTAGTCTCAGCCTTCGTTTCACTTCAGTCCGAACCATGACATCGATCCTCTTCAGGGTATTCCGGTGAACATTCCCAAGAATTAACTTGTGTGTTAGCTTCAGGAACAGGTAAATATTGAGGATTTTGTGTCTTTGGTGCGGTATCGGCGGTGCTGATGAAAGCTCAGAGAGCATCAGATTCAACTTTTGGGTGGACTTTAATTGCAATCATCCTTTCCAGCTAATCTTGAGGCCGAGGTATTTCTGGTGGTCATTAACTCCTATAGGCTTGTTAATGCCACCTGATGTCTCGCATGTCCTTGGTAGTAGAATAACACACTTCCTCTTTTTTATCTTTTGTGATTGTAATTGCTGTAGATTTTGAGGTGTCGAGTGACATGCCTCTGTCCTTTAGTGCTCCATCCGCTATTCTCAGTCTTGCATCTATCAGTTTTGGAGTGTCTGCCAGCAGAATGAGGTCATCTGCATATGCAATTGCATATCCACAATGTTTCCTCCCATAGAGATGCCAATGTCCATTCGAGAGTCTATCACTACCTCATCCATGGCAAGAATGAAGAGCATTGGAGAGAATGGATCACCTTGCTTCACGCCTCTTGCACATTTGACTTTTGTTTTGTACGTGACAAGTGGTTGTGGGATTCCTGCTTGAAGTGCCACTCTCAAAATTGCTTGTGAGCCTCTTGCTCCGCTTCGGATCTTCACCCCTATGGCTGCAGTGGGATCCTCCTTCCCCCCGGTTTTGCCTTGGTCCTCGGTTGCCTGTCACCGCGACTCTGCCCAGGCCTCCTGTGCCAGCGGTGTTGCTTGAGCTCATCAGCTCTCTGTCATACCTCCATCGACGCTGTTGTCTTCAGAGTGCTCTGGGTCTGCAACATCTGGGCACTCCTCCCATCATCACACCCATGGATGCTCCCTCCATCAGTTCCTCCTTGGAGTCTCTGCCTGCCTGTTTCTGCCTGACATCAACCTGCTCCTTTTCCCACCCCTTAGCTTAATAAAAGTTTTCAGTGCAGTTATCAAAATGATCTTCTCATCTTTGTTAACAATAATCTGGATTACATGAAATATAGGCATGTCATTTTGAACTTGAACACAAACAGCTATTACTATCCGATAAGTATTCCCACAGCGCTTGAACCATTTCACATTTAGGACCTTAATCTATATGGGCATATTGAGTTTCTCAGCCATCTCAGTGCCAACTTCCATTTCATTCAAGGGAACCATTTTCCCAGAACCTAATTTCACGTCATTTGGATCAAATGCTTTCCAAATGTAAGCCATTTGGCACTGATGTTTCTTTGCTAATGTTTTCATTATGTTTTTGAAGCTTTTCATCTGCTTTTTTTAAAAAAAAAAAGTTATGCTTTGTAAGGCATGCATCGACTTTGTAGTGGTTCAATTTTCTGGGGTATTGCACCATAAAATGATGCTTTCTTATCTTATCAGGAAACAAATGCTTAAACGAGTGGCGTTCTACAATCAGGTGTTTTAAATAAATGGTGATGCCAGTGGATATAACTGAAGAAAACACTATGTTAACTATCTGAAGCAATAAAATAAACAAATACCAGTGCTGATCATTAGGGCACACAAGATCTCCAAACATAATGGGCAGATAACGCAGTAAACACCAGCTCTGAGTGACATTTAAGCCCAAGTCATTGGAACCCTCTCAGAGGGATAGTTCACCCAAAAATTAAAATTCTGTCATAATTTACTTACCCTCAAGTTGTTCCAAACCGTATACATTTCTTTGTTCTACTGTAAACAAAGGAAAATATTTGGAAGAATGTTTGTAACCAAACAGATCTTGCCCCCATTTACTACCATAGTAGGAAAAATAAATACTATGGTAGTTGAATTTTTGTGTTCAACAGAACAAAGAAATTCATACAGGTTTGGAACTACTTGAGGGTGAGTAAATGATGACAGAATTTTCATTTTTGGGTGAACTATCCCTTTAATGCTACATCAGGAGGTTTGCTGTTTGTTGTTTTGTTCCATGAAGCCATAGTTGAAACTCTGAATTCTTCTGTTTACTTCTGCTGATGTGGTGTAATTGTCAATCAGGTGCTGAATAAGTAATTTCATTTCTTATTGTGCAACCCCCTCTAATATATTGTGCATGAATATAAAAAAAATTGCAGTGGTGTGTAAATATTGCAACGAATTTAAAAGTCAAGACTTTTTTTTACTCCCATTATATAAGGTAGACTGGGATTGCTCTGCATTATCTAGCAGTGTTCAGCATGAAATTCTTTAGTCGCACTACCATCTTTGGACTTCTTTGGACATCTTCACTGAAAGCGACTTAATGGATATTTAGTAAACTCGAGTCGTATTTAGGGAAAATATTTCTAAGAGTAAATTAGATAGCTCCTAACTTATGTATTCCTAATTTTGATCCAAGTAGGTTTGAGCCTTGAAATTCATCAAAAAAAATAAAAGCTGGATCTGAACTGCATGTCTTTGTTTTGAGAAGAGCACATGATTCTTGAAGAATTCTCCATTGTTTATGTCATAAAGAAAATTTGGTCTTTGCTGTGAATCTCTCCTTATCATATCTTTAATGTTGGGGTGCTTATAAATGGACTGTAATGTCTCAAGAATTGGTATATATATCAGAGGTCTTCAACCCTGCTCCTGGGGACCCACTGTCCTGCAGAGTTTAGCTCCAACCCTAATTAAATACACCTGAACCAGCTAATCAAGCTCTTCTGGATCACTTGAAAATCACAGGCAGGTGTGCTGAAGCAGGTTGGAAATACATTTTTCAGGACAGTGGGTCCGCAGGAGCAGGGTTGAAGACCTCTGTGTAGCAAAACTTGTTCCGAGAACATATTCAACAGGATTTATTTTCCCCCATTTCCCCACTATGAAAGTACTGCATTCTCTTGCTCTTTTGCATTTTTTCAAAACACTGATCAAATTTTGAGACTCAACAACACTTTTTATGAGCTCCTCTAAAGATAGGCTGTTTTTCACATATTCTTGAGTTTCACTATGAATGTCTCCAATCACTTCTTCTAGAGCACTAAGAACATAGTTAATAGTTGTCTCTGTGACACCAGCAACTTCAAGTTCAGCTACCACTGATGCAACTGTTTACTATATTTGTTTTTAGGAGTACAGACTCACAAGGTGACTTTTGGTTTGGTAAAACACCCACTGTATGTTGGTAGAGCACTTTTCCAACAACTTTGCAGAAGTCGCATTACCAAATAGAAGTCCAAAATATTGATCAATCTGTACAAAATGTAGATACCACAGTAGGAACTTTGTTTACCTAACGAGTCTGTGTAACTGCAGAACAACAATATCTCTTGATTTCATATTTGTATGTTTTCATCTTTAAAGAATTGAAGTCTCGCATACCAAGCCAGGAATTGCGGGAAAATTGATAGAACATCAGTTGACTCATTAGGGTCTTGCAGGATCTTCTGAGCCAGAAGACTGCTCTTTAGGATATCTTTGATCATCTGGAGGGGGAATTATGTAATATTGAGACTCATTTCATTAGCCGGCTCCTGCATCAGCATCACACGCATACATCGTGCTGCTCATGTTTTCAATTAGAAGTTCTTCTAATTTCTATTGACAATAGGAATTTTTGAGGTCCTGTTTCACCACCTGAGCTTTTCAGTAAAACTGTACTGCATAGTCTCTAGAATGATCCATGTACATCCCTGCTTGTTATTTTAGAAACACTAATTTAATATATAGCAAAATTTTCTGTCTGGGTCTCTCTCACGGCAAATGGGACGCATCATGCAACACAACATTGCAATGCTCACTCACACAGTTTCACTACTGACCACATTTGATGCATTTTTACTTGTGATACAATTATGGTATTTTGATAAATCTGCATGTATTGAGTATTGTTGGAGCCACATTCAGTACAGTTTAGGCTTTTTGAAAATCATTACATGACAAGACATGCAATAAAATGTAACAGTTCAGGAAATAATTTCACTTTCTTTACACCTTGACAAGGCTCATGAGTTGTAATATCCCCTTTTGGCCAGTGTAGAGAAGAGAGTGAGTTTCTCCTCTGACATCTGATGTGGTGTTATAGGCTCGAGGCAAAGAGGAGGTACCATAAATAATGAACACACGTGTACAACAAAAAAAAAGTTTAGCCAAAAAAAATTTATTTTTTAATTCATTATTTATACTGCAGATTATCTGAAAGGCTTTAGGGATGGGCAAATGACAAAATAACAAACAAAAGCCAGGTCTAATGACTTCGATTAGAAATATTTCTTAATCAATTAAAAACAAAATTCAATAAACTCCCCTCCCTCCCTCACCAAACACAGGAGAGATTTTTTATTTAGCCTTTATTTTACCAGGAGAGAACCTCACTGAGATTAAAAATCTCTTTTACAGGTGTGTCCTGGCCAAGATAGGCAGCCCAGTTTTACAAATACACATATAACAAACAACAATTCATCACACAATAAAACATCATGAAAAGTACAACCGTAGAAGCATTTGCAAATCAAATTAATTTTGTAGTGCATGTATAAGTGTTTTAAAATTCCTGAAAAACACCAAATGATTTAGCTTTAATTTCAATTGAATAGAGTTCCAGTCTGAAGGTGCAGCATATTCAAAAGCAGTTTTACCTAGATTAGTTCTAGCCAGAGGAACATGGAGATTATACTGTGAATGCAATGAATAGATGGTAAAAAAAAAAAAAAGCTTTGTAAATCAATAAGTACCAGTGCATTTTCCATCGAACAGCAAGAAAAGATCAGGCAACTTTTGCACAATGATGTGTAGAGAATTTACAATCGTAATAAATCTTAAGGCATCATAATACACAGCATCCAGGGTAGCAAGAAGATAAGGAGCATGGTGATACACTACATCCCTGTAGTCAAGAATCAGTAAAAAATTCACAGACACAAACTTCTTCCTTGTGTTAAATGAAAACAAGACTTTTTTCTAAAATAAAATCCTAACCTTTTCTTTTATTTTTGTTTCAAGTAATTAATGTGTGAATTAAAATGTAGCGTGCCATCAATTATGAGGCATTTATACTCTGACACTAATGTGATCAGTTTCCCTTGCAGAGTACATTTTATTTCTCAACATTACAAACCAGCTTTAAAGTAATATCAAAAGCTGATGTGAAATTTGGGTCTCTCTCACGGGTATCTCTCAGATGACACTGTAATCCAAAAATAAATGGCTCCCAATCCTCTACAAGTTCATGCCATCTTTATTTCTAAAGCACTTTTTAAAACCACTATGTGGGCCAAAGTGCAGTACAATAAAAGATAAAAGGAAACAGAAAAAAAACAAAAAAAACAATAACAGACCAAAACCAAGCAACAATTTACAGAGCAGAAAGAGTCTTTAGGACACTCTGATATGCTTTTATATGTAGGGGATGTTTTTAAAGGCAGATGTCACTCATTCCAGAGCCTTAGAGCTGCTACAAAGAAGGCCTGGTCACCTTTATGTTTTAGACGAGATTGAGGAAGAGCAGCTCTTTTAAAAGTTGCAATGTTGACAGAACATCCAATTTGCTTCTCTGAGCAATGTAGAGAGAGAGAGAGAAAGAAACCACCACCACCACATTCAGGGATGTGTAATGGGGTATACATTGCTGTTTTAGAACAAAAATTAAGCTGTGTAATATATAGGACTTTTAGTGTTCTCATTTTTTTTTTTAAATGCAGTTCATTAAGTTTACTCTACACTTTAAATCCAAAGGTTTTGTAAGCTTTTTCCCAGCACATTAACAGTTAATCAGAAGTTAAATGTTCACACAAACATGCTGTGTGGGGAAATTTACCAATAAATGTTTTTTTGTTGATTTATTAAAAAGTCACTTTATTAAAAAGCAATTTTTTAAAAATTTTTTTAAAGTTGATTTTCCTCACAGGGTGTCAATTTTCATTTAATTAAATGTGCAATTTTACTATAATTAAACAGTAAAAGTAATCAGTTTTTATGAGTGGTAACAACCGATTTAATATATTGTGAATATGATTTGAATGACATATAATTCTATAAGATCTGTTGCAATATATTGAATCGTAACATATTCAAGATGATATGTGTCATATTGAAAGGAAGTGGATGATACTGTACTCAAAGTCATTTTGGATAAAACTGCCATAGGTCATGAGGGAATCTAAGCAGAACTATATGCACTTACAGTGCCCTCCACAATTATTGGCACCCTTAGTAAATATGAGCAAAAGTGGATGTGAAAATAAATCTGCATTGTTTATCCTTTTGATCTTTCATTCAATTCACAAAATTCTAACCTTTCATTGAAGGAAAACAGTTTGCAAGTGGGGGAAACTCACATTATGAAATAAATGTTTTCTCCAATACATGTTGGCCACAATTATTGGCACACTAGAAATTCTATGAGTAAAATATCTCTGAAGTATATTCCCATTCATATTTACATTTTTTTAGCACACCAGGGTGACTAGGAGCATGAAATTGTCCAGCCATGACTTCCTGTTCCACAGGAGTATAAACATGAGAAGCACAAAGTCCAATTCCTTAATCATTCATCACAATGAGTAAAACCAAAGAATATAGTTCTGATGTGTGCCCCGCAAAAGATTGTTGAGCTTCACAAAATAGAAAGTGCTGTAAGAAAATACCTAAAACATTGAAAATCCCCATTTCCACTCAGGGCAATAATTGAGAAGTCCAATCAACTAGTCTAAACCGTCATAATGCGCAGTGAGGAGAAAGTTTTGAGTGGACAAGAGACTCTCCAAGGATCACAGCTGGAGAATTGCAGAGATAGTTGAGTCTGAGTCTCGGAAAGCCTAAAAAAATTATCAAACCACCTACATCCCACAAGATGTTCAGGAGGGTTTCAAGAAAAATCCTCTGCTCTCATCCAGAAACAATCTCCAGCATATTCAGTTGTCAGACAAGACTGGAACTTCAAACGGGACCGGCTTCTATGGTCAATGAACTAAAAAAGAGCTTTTGGCAGCAAACTCACCAGATGGGTTTGGTGCACACATGGATAAAAAGTACCCCATGCCACGGTTAAATATACTGCTGGATCTTTATGTGTGGGCCTGTATTTCTGTGGAGGTCCTGGACATCTGTTCAGATATAGGTATCATGGATTCTATCAAATACCAACAGATAAAAATCAAAACCCTGACGCTCTGCTAGAATCCAATAATGGGATGTGGTTGGATTTCCATCAGGACAATGATCCAAAACAACATCAAAACCAACACAAAAATGTGTCACTGAGCACAAAATGAAGCTTCTTCCATGGCCATCTCAGTCCCCTGACCTAAACCCTAAAGAAAATGAGTGGAGTGAACTGAAGAGAAGCACCACCAACATGGAGCTGGAATCTGAAGGATCTGGAGAGATTCTGTATGGAGGAATGGTCTCTGATCTCTTGTCAGGTGTTCTCCAAACTCATCAGGCATTATAGGTGAAGACTCGGAGCTGTTATCTTGGCAAAAGGAGGTTGCAAAAAGTTTTGAATAAAGGGTGCCAAGACTGTGGCCAAACGGTTTTGAGAAAAACATTTATTTCATAATGTAAGTTTCTCCCCACTTTCAATTATTTATTTCAATTATATACCCAGGTGTGGGTCTTTTGTCTGAAACAGAAATCTGACACAGAGAGACTGAGGTGCGGAAATAAAGCCCAAATCCAGCATAGAGAGGTTCTGTGAATGTGGTGTTGAATGTGTGTATGTGTGTAAGTGTGTTTGTGTCAGAGACGCTATAGTAGGACATAGTGCCAGCTGACATGTCTACATACACCCCTACTCTTTTAGAGGAGCATGAAGGGACACGTGTTTTAGTTCTGTTATTATTGTGGCGGACAGTAAATTTGTCATCAGAGCAGTACAGACTCCAGGAGTTTTCATTGTATCCAAACTTACAGTCATCACTTCCTCCTTTCCTGCTGATTCCTTTATACGTCACTGATATATCAGCACATCCACTCCATTCAGCCTCCCAGTAACAGCGTCCAGTCAGACTCTCTCTACACAGAACCTGATGAACCTCATCGAATCTCTCTGATATCAGGATATGGCTGCTCCTCTCTCATGTATGTTACCTTTCTGTTTCTCCTCAGACAAAGCGAGATAAGTGTGAGCTGTGTTTGGATCCAGTGTAAGATCACAGGCATCTGAGCACAGAAGAGACATTTTTAACAACAACCTTCTCAAGTTAGTGTTTACCACAATTAAACATCTTTCCAGAACTCTTAAAATATATATATATATATATATATATATATATATATATCTATAATACAACATACACAATACATGCTCAGCGTAAATGAATACACCCCCTTTGAAAAGTACATTTTAACAATATCTCAATGAACACAAAAACTGTTCCAAAATGTTGACAAGACTAAGTTATAACATGGAAGTAAGGTTAATAATATAACTTAAATTACACATTTTTCACTTTCAGTCAAATTAGGGTGATGCAAAAATGAGTACACCCCACAGCAAAAACTACTACATATAGTACTTTGTATGTCCTCCATGATTTTTCATGACAGCACCAAGTCTTCTAGGCATGGAATGAACAAGTTGGCGACATTTTGCAACATCTATCTTTTTCCATTCTTCAAGATGAACTCTTTTAGAGACTGGATGCTGGAAGGAGAGTGATGCTCAACTTGTCTCTTCAGAATTCCCCCATAGGTGTTTGCTTGGGTTCAGATCAGGAGCCACTGAATCTCTTTCACCCTGTTCTTCTTCACAAATCCAACAGTGGCCTTAGATGTGTGTTTAGGATCATTGTCATGTTGGAAAAGTGCAACGACAACCAAGGGCACGGAGTGATGGTAGCATCTTCTCTATCAGTATAGAGCAGTACATCTGTGAATTCATGATGCCATCAATGAAATGCAGCTCCCGACACCAGCAGAACTCGTGCAGCCCCACATAAGGACACTGACACCACCATGTTTCACTGTAGGCACCATGCATTTTTCTTTGTATTCCTCACCTTTGCGACGCCGTACAGTTTTGAAGCCATCAGTTCCAAAAACATTTATCTTGGTCTCATCACTCCAAGTATAGAGTCCCAGTAGTCTTCATCTTTGTCAGCATGGGCCCTGGCAAACTCTAGACGAGCTTTTTTGTGCCTGGGCTTTAGGAAAGGCTTCTTTCGTGGACGGCACCCATGATGCCATTCCTCTGCAGTGTACGCCCTATTGTGTCACGGCAAATAGTCACCCCAGTTTGGCTTTCTACTTCTTCAGATAACTGCAGTGAACTTGCATGCCCATTTTCTTCAACCCTTCTCATCAGAAGACGCTCCTGTCGAGGTGTTAACTTCCGTGGATGACCTGGACGTCTCTGTGAGATGGTTGCAGTTCCATCTTTTTTTAATTTTTGTACCACTTTTGCTACACTATTCTGACTGATAAGTAAAGCTTTGCTGATCTTCTTGTAGCCTTCACCTTTCTGGTGTAAAGAAATTATTTTCTTTCTCAGGTCATTTCTCTTCCATGTGGTGCCATTGCTGACAGCATGAAATGGGAAGGGGTTTAACACCCTTTTATAGTCAGCTGTGTAATTAATAATTAGACTCACCTGTGGTTGAATTCTTGTTAAATTAGACATTTGTAGTCTAAAATTTAGCTTTGCTCCAGAGACTTTCAGTGGGGTGTACTCATTTTTGCATCACCCTAATTTGAGTAAAACTGAAAATTTTGTTCTCTACGACTCTAACTTATATTATTAACCTTACTTTCATGTTGTAACTTAAACAGATGTTATATTATACTTAATCTTGTCAACATTTTGTAAATTATTTTTGTGTTCATTGAGATATTGTTTAAAATGTTACTTTGCAAAAGGGGGTGTACTCATTTACACAGAGCACTGTATAAACAAAATAGCCATTGTGACAAGCAGGGCGGGTGAGAGCCGTGAGGGAACGGCGCGAGGCCGGTGACGCGAGTGATAATGAGCATCACCTGGGAGGCGCGCCGGCCTCGAGTCTCTCACGGAGGAGCTCCGGAGGCATAAAAGGAGGAGCGACGTCAGTGAAGGACGAGAGAGGACCAGGCCTGGACTTTATTTTATTTTTATTATGTTTGTGTGGCCGCAGAAACGTCCGCGAGGGTCTGCCGGCATTACTTTCGTTTTGTTCTTTGTTTATTTGAATTAAAGTTTTGTTTGAATGTTCGCCGGTTCCCGCCTCCTTCTTCCCGTATCTACGAACTGTGTTACAGCCATTTTTCTTATTTCCTTATTTCATGACCTGTAACTGTCATACACCATGTTTAGTCTCACATTAAAATACTCTGAAGATACAGCCTCAGGTCCTACTTGGCATGCTCACTATCAAACCAATGAGGTTCATCTCGTGTATGCAGCACATTTGAGCCATAATGCCATGTGGAGAGATGTGTTGATAATGTGTGTGAGTGCTGGTAAAAGTGTAGGAGATGGCTTGTAAGAAGTGTGACAGGATAGGATCTAGAGGGCAGGTAGGATCACTGAAGGAGAAGTTTGGAAATTTCTGCCTCAGTAAGGGGAGAGAAGGAAGAATGGTCTGAGTTCCTGTGTGTGTGGAGCTGAGAACTGGCTCCTCAGCTTCCACAAGAACCAATGATGTTCATTCTCGTGTTACGCAGCACGGTTGAGCTCCAGCAAGAACCAATGAGATTCATTCTCGTGTTGCGCAGCACGGTTGAGCTTCCGCAAGAACCAATGAGGTTCATTCTCATGTGTTATATGTGAATAAAAGCCTACATTCAATCTGTTCATCATATAAAGCAAATGTGCCTCTTCAGAACATTTAGACTAAACCGCGTCAATTCATATGAATTATTTTTACGATCTCTATGAACTTTTTGAAGGACAGAAAGCTCTTAGATTTCATAAAAAATATCTTAATTTGTGTTCCGAAGATTAACGAAAGTCATACAGGTTTGGAACGACATGACGGTGATTAAATGATGACAGAATTTTCATTTTTGGGTAAAGTAACCCTTTAAATGAGACGGGTTTGGTTTTTTATAAAGTTTTGATCTGACCTCCATGGTCTAATGGTGCTATGAGTCAAATTCAGTGAAGATTGGTTAAAAGGTCAAGAATGAATTTGAATAGAGATATACATTAAAATTTTGCTACACTATATGTTCACTGTGACTGTTCTCTATCTCTGTGCCATATTTCACAACTTTACAATACAGATACAATAGATACTTCACAACAGATAAAATAGATGTCTATGTACCTTTTCATGGTACCTTAAAACAGAACAGTTGGATTCAGTGATAGTGTGTATAATACTACTAATAATTAACTAACTAATAATTTTGTGTGCTATGACCAAAAAACCAAAAAACACCCCTTAACTGTGCCTCCAAATGTGCCTTTTTTAGTTAATCCATTTTTTTTTCAATACTTGAACATTTAAATTATTTAAAGCAGTCCTGTTCACTGATAGCTGTATAATACCATTCCACCCAGCCATTGTGTGTGTAGACCTACATTTTTTTGGTCCTGATGCAATCCTAATCTCTCCTCCGTGATCTATACTGAAAAAAAACATGCACAGACATGTCACATTCTGTTCATATCATACAACATTAATGTATTTGTAAACAAATTATTTGCATACATAACAAACTAAGTATTCCTGGTTTAAGTGGAGCACCATGGCGGCGACACTTTGCACACCCAATTTTCTTTGCTTAATGAGACACAGCCCTGCTCACACCAGTTGAACACTCTGCATAGAAGCACAAGATCCTCTCCTCTTCTCTTTCTAATATACTCGTCATTTAAAATAAAAGGTCCCACTTTATATTAAGTGTCTATAACTATTATGTACTAACATTTAAATTAATAATTTGAAGCAATGCACATATTGTGTACATACAGGTTTTTTCACTGTAAAATTAATTACAGCTGTAATTAATTTCTGTAATAACATCTATAAATACACTGTTGATCCTTCTCTTACCCCCACAAGTGTTTTGCAATACATCATCAACACAATAATGTATGGAAGAATAATAATCTACAGAAGAACTCAACGAAAGCTCAGTGCTCACTTCCTCGCTAACTTATCAAGAATCTCCATGCCCCATGCACATCCGGACTCTTGGCACCAAGGCCAATGCAAGTAGCCATTTATTTACTATTTTAATGCGTCTCTATTAAGTTTTGACCCCTTAAGTGTGTTACGTCAGAAGACATATTGTTGTTTTTCCTCCCCCTTTTTCCCTGTGTGTGGAGACATGCATGCACTCTCATTTTGATTCTTGACCATATTGTTTTCATTGATTTATAATTCTTTTCATTTCTTTATTGTGGCAGTTGTGTTGCCATTCTCTGTAAATATTGTATATATAATATTTCTTTTGATTACTGAAGCGGTAGGGGTTGGGTGCCTTTTTCTTTTGTGTACATCTTTTCTCCTGTGTTGAATTCAACCTGTGTCCTGTGTTGTAGTTTACAGCATTAGTTGAGAGATTTTTTTCCTCTAGAAAATTGCCATGTACTGTAACTAAAATACTACATCCAAAATAATTGATATCGAATCGAAATCGTAATCGAATCGAAAGCATGTGAATAGTAATCGAATCGAATCGTGAAAATTTGTCAATACCCAGCCAGCCCTATTGGTAATACTTTCGTTTTGGGTCCAATTTTCACTATTAACTAGTTGCTTATTAGCTTCCATATTACTAGGATATTGTCTGTTTATTAGTACTTATAAAATACATATTAATGCCTTATTCTACATGACCATATTCTACATCCCATAATCCTACCGAATACCTAAACCTAACAACTACCTAACTAACTATTAATGAGCAGTGATTACGAGTTATTTCAGGCAAAAGTAGTTAATAATTATAGTTAATAGTGAGAATTGGACCATACGGTGTGACTGAAATATTTATCAGCTTTGATATTGCATCAGCCTTGATTTCTTTATGTTTTGGAATGACAAACGGGTGTTTATAATGGTTTTGGTTCATTTTGATATCTGACAGTCATTTTTGGCAATTTATTGTATAGCCAAGTATACATCTTGAGGCAGTGGGACTTTGTGTCTAAATGTGTATTGGGAAGCAAAGCAGTACTTTTAGCAGCAGTTGCACTTTTCTTTTTCTTTAACACTGTAAAACATATTTTTACATCCAGGTGCAATACATTAGTGTCCTCCCTTTTTCTGATGCCCTATGGCTTTCCAATTTTCACTGTCTCTGCAAAGGCTTGCCAGAATTTTACTGGGGTGTAGGTCAACACCACGGGAGGTCATTGGCAGTGCTACTTAAAGTGTGCAAGCCTTGACTTTTTTTCAGCAGTTACTCCAGTCTGCAAGACACGATAAATCAGCCGATTCACAATCCTCCATCACCTGCATGGATGGTTTAAACTCAGAGCTGAAGTCGGATATCAACAGCTTTCCTATGGCAACAAGACAGTCTACATATATAAAACCCTTGACCTGCCCAGAAGCACATGATTCCCTTTCTGCTTTGCCTATTCTCTATCCTCCACTTAAAAAACTTTTTTATAAACACTAAGTTGTCTGTGCCTCATCTTTCCACAACAATGTTTATTTGTGAATGTTTGTATTTTCACATGATCTTCAAAGAAGCTGCAGCTTTAGTTTGAGAAACAGTGTTTAACCCCAATATACACTGAACAAAATTATAAATGCAACACTTTTGTTTTTGCCCCCATTTTTCATGAACTGAACTCAAGATCTAAGACTTTTTTCTATGTACACAAAGGCCTATTCTCTCAAATATTGTTCACAAATCTGTCTAAATCTGTGTTAGTGAGCACTTCTCCTTTGCTGAGATAATCCATCCACCTCACAGGTGTGGCATATCAAGATGCTGATTAGACAGCATGATTATTGCACAGGTGTGCCTTAGGCTGGCCAAAAACCAGTCAGTTTCTGGTGTGACCACCATTTGCCTCACACAGTGCAACACATCTCCTTTGCATAGAGTTGATCAGGTTGTTGATTGTGGCCTGTGGAATGTTGGTCCACTCCTCTTCAATGGCTGTGCGAACTTGCTGGATATTGGCCATGCAAGAACTAGGATGTTTTCAGCTTCCAGGAATTGTGTACAGATCCTTGCAGCATGGGGCCATGCATTATCATGCTGCAACATTAGGTGATGGTCGTGGATGAATGGCACAACAATGGGCCTCAGGATCTCTGCACGGTATCTCTGTGCATTCAAAATGCCATCAATAAAATGCACCTGTGTTTGTGGTCCATAACATACGCCTACCCATATCATAACCCCACCACCACCATGGGCCACTCGATCCACAACAATGACATCAGCAAACCGCTCACCCACACGACGCCATACACGCTGTCTGCCATCTGCCCTGTACAGTGAAAACCAGGATTCATCCGTGAAGAGAACACCTCTCCAAAGTGCCAGACGCCATTGAATATGAGCATTTGCCCACTCAAGTTGGTTACGACGACAAAATGCAGTTGGGTCGAGACCCCAATGAGGACGGCGAGCATGCAGATGAGCTTCCCTGAGACGGTTTCTGACAGTTTGTGCAGAAATTCTTTTGTTATGCAAACCGACTGTTGCAGCAGCTGTCCGGGAGGCTGGTCTCAGACAACCTTGGAGGTGAAGATGCTGGATGTGAAGATGCTGGATGTGGAGGTCCTGGGCTGGTGTGGTTACACGTGGTCTGCGGTTGTGAGGCCGGTTGGATGTACTGCCAAATTCTCTGAAATGCTTTTGGAAGTGGCTTATGGTAGAAAAAATGAACATTCAATTCACAGGCAACAGCTCTGGTGGACATTCCTGCAGTCAGCATGACAGTTGCACACTCCCTCAAAACTTGTGACATCTGTGGCATTGTGCTGTGTGATAAAACTGCACATTTTAGAGTGGCCTTTTATTGTGGCCAGCCTAAGGCACAACTGTGCAATAATCATGCTATCTAATCAACATCTTGATATGCCACACCTGTGAGGTGGATGGATTATCTCGGCAAAGGAGAAGTGCTCACTAACACAGATTTAGACAGATTTGTGAACAAATTTGAGAGAAATAGAGAATTTTTGTGTACATAGAAAAAGTCTTAGATCTTTGAGTTCAGCTCATGAAAAATGGGGGCAAAACAAGTGTTTGCGTTTATTATTTTGTTCAGTGTATTTTAATATTATAATAGGCACACACACACACACACACACACACAGTATAGTATGGTTATCAGTGATGATTATTATCATTATTTTTACACGCCATACTACTTAAGTATTTCCAATGTGCAGTTAGGATTGTTCTGTGCATCAGAGAGCTTCTTAACTCCTGATTGTCCTAGGTGATTGTAGCTCAGATCTAGCTCTCTCAAGTGTGAGAGGTTTGAACTCAGTGCTGAAGCCAGATAACAGCAGCTTTTCTCCGTCAACATACAGCCAGACAGTCTACAAACAAAAAATATCAGATTAGATAATCTGTAGACATTAGCAGTCAAATAATCTACAAACATGTCAATAGATAACAGATAATATAACAACATGCATCAACAGTAATATAATCTACATTATATTTTAGCTCCAACTCTAATTAAACACACCTGAACTAATTAATCACAGTGTTCAAAATTAAAATAACAGGAAGGTGTGTTGGAGCAAGGTTTGAACTGAAATCTACAGGATGGTAGCCTTTCAGGAACAGGTTTAACTACCCCATTCTACAGACACAAATCAAGTCAGATACAGACACAAACACAAACACAAACACACATCAACAGTCAAATAATCTACAAACACACACCCACAGTCATATAATCAACAGCAGGGATTTTCTATTCCAGCCCTTGAATGCCAGTGTCCTGCAGAAAGTAATTAACTGTGTAGCTACTATATCCTGATATTTTAGATAGACTAGTTAAATATCCCTTTATGTACCTTAGTATCTCCAGTTTACAGTTTGGACTTTTCAGTCCAACAGAGAGCAACTTCACTCCTGAATCCTGCAGGTCATTGTTACTCAGGTCCAGCTCTCTCAGGACACAGTATGAGGATTGAAGAGCTGATGACAAACTCTCACAACACTGATCAGTAAGGTTACAGCTTGCCAATCTGAAAAAAATAATAAAAAAGTTACTGTTTCAGTTTTCTACCAGTTTCTACAACACAACTTTTATATCTAATTTTACACAGTTTAACATTTCTAAACATTTACTTTACTCTGAATTTAATAGCACAGCAAATGAAAACTCAACAAAACAAAACAAAACAAAACAGTACATCTATGTGAAGCTATCAGCTCCCATTACTTTGTGGTTGTTCTCAATTGGATCACATTTGTTTACAGTATTTAAACATATTTTTAGATAATTACACTCACAGAGCTTTTCTGCAGTTCCTAACAGCAGGTACCAGCCTCTGATGACCATCTCTTGATTTTATGTTATACTTTCCAAGATCTAACTCATCCAGCACCTCCTCTGACATCAAAATCATGTTTGCCAAAGTTGAACATTGTACAAGAGAAGGTTTTTTATTTGTTTCAGAGCTTAAAAAAGTCTTCATTTCTTCAAAAAGAGAATTGTCCTTAATTTCAAGCAAGCAGTGTGAGAGATTTAGCCATCGTTCAGGACTGACATCCTTTTTTTGAACTCGCTTGATGTGTTGAATCACTTTCTCAATGCTCCCTGTGTTGTTCTCTTTGTGTGTCAGTAGATCTTGTAAGAGTCCCTGATTGGACTCCAGTGAAATTCCCAGCAGAAACCGCAGAAAAAGATCCAGGTGTCCATTTTCACTCTTGAGGGCTTTATTTATTACTCCTTTCAGAAGTACATCCAGATGAAGATTCTCATGCTGAGTTTTGGACTTTCCTCTCAGAAACAATTTCAGAACCTCATTGTTACTGTTTAAATATGAAACAAACAAGAAAAAGGCTGCCAAAAACTCATGAAAGCTTAAATGTATGAAGCTGTAGACTTTTCGCTGAAGAATCACAGATTCCTCCTTAAATATCTCGGTGCAGATCCCAGAATATACTGAGGCATCAGTGACATCTATGCCACTCTCTCTCAGGTCCTCCTCATAGAACATTACATTGCCCTTCATCAGTTGTTTGAAAGCCAGTTCAGCAAGTTTCACAATCACTTTCTTTGGATCTTTGTCTTCATACTTCTGATTTCTCATGTTGATCTGAATCAGCAGGAAGTGGATGTACATTTCAGTCAGAGTTTGAGGGATTTCTGCACTTAGATCTTCTTCCAGGAGCTTTTTAAGCACAGTGGATGAGATCCAGCAGAAGACTGGTATGTGGCACATGATGTGGAGGCTTTTAGCTCTTCTGATGTGTGAGATGATTCTACTGGCTTGCTGCTTGTCACTGATTCTCTTCCTGAAATATTCCTCCTTTTGAGGCTCATTGAATCCCTGAATTTCTGTCAGACGGTTGATGTATTTGGAGGGGATCTGATTGGCTGCTGGGTCTGGAGGTGATCCAGATGAGAGCAGAGGGAAGCAGCTCTCCTTTTATGAGCTTTGATATCAACATACCCACGGATGAAGTCTCAGTCACATCAGAAACTTTCTGAGTGTCTGAAAACATCAGTTTAATTCTGCTTTCATCCAGACCATCAAAGACGAACAAAACTTTACACTCCTTAAAAATCTTTGAGTCCAGATCTTGAAGTTCAGGATAAAAGTCAAGCAAAAGTTTGTGAAGACTGTACTGATCATCTTGAATCAAATTCAGCTCTCGAAATGGAAAGACAAACATGAAATCTATGTCCTGATTGGTTTTTCCCTCAGCCCAGTCCAGTATGAACTTCTGCACAGAGACGGTTTTTCCGATGCCAGCGATGCCTTTAGTAAGAACCACTGTTATTTTGTCTTTCTCCTCATATCCTGGTTCAGGTGAGGGTTTAAATATGTCGTTGCAGTTGATTGGAGTGTCATGTCTTTTGATTTTTTCCATCTGTAAAACCTCGTGTTCTTCATTCACTCCTTCACTCTCTCCCTCTATGATGTAGAGCTGTGTGTAGATCTTGTTCAGGAGCGTTTGATTCCCTTGTAGATTGATTCCCTCAAACAATCTTTCATAATTGTTCTTCATGCTGGTTTTATGTTGTTTTTTGACTCTCTGCAGTTTATGATCAATAAGTTGTTGAGAATTATGCTGTAGTTCGCTAGTCTCCTCCAGCAGGGCTGATTCTGTGTAACAATGAGAAGAACCAGCAGAAGTGGATCCTCCTGTGACTTTTTCTAAAAAAGGACATTTTTTAGATCTTTTTCTGCATTGAGAACAGTCAGAGTCTTCTGATGGACTAAATAAATCCCAGTCGCTGTTGATGCGCTTTCTGGAAAAACTGTGCCTACAGCTGATAGAGACAGGATCTTTCAGAACATCATTCTCCACACTGCAAATATAAGAAAGCAAGAGAAAGAAACTTAATTTTTTCCAACACCGTTTTTATTGATATTAGAAATTAGGGATGTCCCTGATTCGATCTGAGTCATTTAATATTGAATATCCACTGATACAGTGTCCTGATCTGATACTGGTATTTTCCTAGCGTTCGCACACTTCAAGTACAATAAAAGTTATTAACCTTCTGAGGTCGACGGATGCGCCGCCACATTCTGGTGGATTTTTTTCAAATAGCAGCAAAATCGACTTAAAATACTCCGTCATTTATTATCATACAGATAAAAAGCAATACATCATTTGAAAAGGATCTACTTTTATGTCCACTTACAATCAGAACAAAACACTGTTCTTTTGTAAAATAAAGAAAACAAACAGGGTGTGCTTTCTGCTGTCTCAATCTCTGTGAACTTTTTTCTGGAGCGCGTTACAAAAATTAAACAAAACTCAGTGAATGCTTGTCACACAGACATGACCAATATATCTATAGAAACATATAAGTGTCTACTTTTAATCTAATTCAAAACCAAAATCAAATATTCTCTGTTTATGTAATCTGTATGAAAAAAAAAGAAATGTACAGGCCTTCCCATGTGAGCTCATTACTGCAAATGTGAACACACCTATGGACAGTGCATGCAATTCATATGGTAATGGTCTGAAGTGATCCATGTGAACAGAGTCAACACCCACATCAACTCAATAAAATGCATCAAGTTTCATAAGATTAATTTACTTAACATCGTTTTGGAATGTAGTGAAGAAATAATCCAGAAAGAATTTACCTCAGAAGAAGAGTGCGACTTTGGTTTCAGTTCCCTTTCAGTTGGTCACGTTCGACGTATGTCAGTAGTGACCGACGAATTGGGATATCGCTAGAGAGCCCTATCAGCTTCGAGTGAACTAAAACAAGCCAATGGAATTGGCGTGCGATATTTGCATAATGCGCACCGCCTCCGACAGGTGTATATAAATAGGAAGCAGATGCAATCGCACTCTGTCTTTCGCTTCGGAGCCAAACGTTTGGTGTCCTGCTTCAGACTTTTCAGTTGGAAAGTGAAACTAAACAGCCTCAGAAGAGGATTCAGCATCTGTTTTGTGTTGGTGAAAAGGCACAACAGCGAGGTCGTGAGCTTCCCGGGGAGCCTGAGCTTAAAGCTCTCAACTGCTGTTTTAACAGCAATAATTTCCCATTTAAAACGCAGTCTCTGTTGCGATTTGGGCCGGCTCCTCCCGGTGTGTTCAGGGAGTGGTGTACCTGAACACATTGCGTCACT
Organism: Culter alburnus; assembly: GCA_028476615.1. NCBI lineage: Eukaryota > Metazoa > Chordata > Actinopteri > Cypriniformes > Xenocyprididae > Culter > Culter alburnus. Next base: position 41,611 of record JAOTNS010000225.1, read on the forward strand.
CCCTGTGTGCTTCAGCACGAAAGAGCTGACTCTTCCCCTTCTAAAAGAGCTTCACATTCGAACCCTGACAGTATGTCATTTCGTCTGTGCGTTACTGGGTGTGGTTGTTCCCTGGTCCCAGCTGATGGGCACAATCGCTGCATCACGTGTTTGGGCGTTCAGCACGCTGAAGCAGCTTTTGTTTATAGTTCATGTTCCCACTGCGGGAATATGACTATCGCAGTGCTGAGATCAAAACTCTCCTTCCTGAACTCTCAGGGAGCGGGGGTCCCCTCCCCTATGCCCCGTTCGGCCATTTTTTCAGGCTCCGGTCGGAATGACGGTTTGGCGGCGTATAGGCAGGGTGATCTGAGGATCACGGTTAAGGCTTCCCCGCCGAGCACCGCTCCACGGGCCCCTGCCGCCTCATCAGAACTGCAACCCATCGTGCTGCCATCGGTTTCCGCTGGGCCCTCTACGGACTGTCCAGCCGTTTCCTTTGGTGCACCTGCTGCGGATCAGATGTCGATCTCAGCATCGGAAGGTGAGCAGGAGTCCTCGGGAGATGAAGACTCGGCTCCGCTGCCCGAGTCTGATCCGGAGTTGACGGCTGTGCTTTCCCGGGCGGTCGAGAGTGTCGGGCTCGTGTGGAACCCTCCACCCTGTCCCGGCCCTTCTCGGCTTGATGATTGGTACCTCGGAGCGGGTCGCGCTGGTCAAACCCAGCGTCCCGCTCCGATGCCTTTCTTCCCGGAGGTGCACGATGAGGTGACCAGATCTTGGCGGGCGCCGTATAGTGTCCGTGCGAGGTCTGGACCCTCGTCTGCCTTCACCTCCCTGGATGGCGGAGAGGCTAGAGGATACGCGAGGATCCCTCCAGTCGAGCGGTCTGTTGTGATGCAGTTGTGTCCAACGGCCACTGGCTGGCATGGTGAACCGCGCCTCCCGTCCTGGGCCTCTAAATTCTCGTCAGGACTGACGGAGAAAGCTTACAGAGCCTGCGGACAGGCTGCCTCCGCCCTGCATGCCATGGCCCTTTTGCAGATTTACCAGGCAAAAGCGCTATCGGAAATGCCCCAGGGAGGGCTTGACCAACAGCAGCTTGGGGAGCTGCGTGCTGCCACCGACCTCACCCTCCGGGCGACTAAGGTGACAGCATGCTCTGTTGGTCATGCGATGTCTACCTTGGTAGTCCAGCATCGCCACCTCTGGCTGACCTTGGCGGACATGAGGGAAACTGACAAACTTCGGTTCCTGGACTCCCCTGTGTCCCCGGGTCGGCCTTTTCGGCGACGCGGTCCGCTGCTGCCTCCACCCCACCGCCGGCGGCTCAGCCTCAGCCCGCTCGTCACCGAGGGCGTCCGCCCGCCCGCGTCGTTCTCCGCCTCTGCTAAGTTGGCAAAGCAGCAGCCAACACCAGCCAAACAGCAGAGTGCCGGTCGCGGACATGGTGCCCAGCCTGTCTCAGCCAAGCCAGGTGGTAAGCGGTCGAGGAAGTCGCGGCCCTGAGACAGGTGACCTGGAGGGGAAGGATCCTGCTCTTGGGGAGAGTTTTCCACCATCTCTCCCACCCCCGGAGGGGAATTTGTGAACCTGTCTGTCTATCTTCCGTACCCACTTCCTCACAAAAAGAGCAGTTTCCCCAACCTCCAGGTCACAAGAGGGCACGTCTGTGTCAGCGTGCGAGGCCCCGCCTTGGCGCTCGCAGCCCCCTCTCACTTCGCCAGCAGGTGGCAGTGTGATGGTGCAGGCCGCGCCCCGTGCGCCGTCTCCCATACGCACTGCTGCCTCGCAGAGTCTGACCACACTCCAGGCCGCTTCCATGCCGTCCGAGTCGGGTCCCCGTACTCTGCCTCGCTGCCCCACCCCCAGTGCCCCACCCTCGCACCATCAGACTCGGCTATGCGGTTCAGTTCGCCCGGCGTCCCCCGGTTTTCAGGGGTGTCCACTTCACTCAGGTGTTGCTGGACAATGCACCTGTTCTCCGGGCGGAGATTGCTGTCCTCCTGGCGAAGGATGCAATCGAGCCGGTCCCTCCATCCGATTTGAAGTCGGGGTTTTACAGCCCCTACTTCATTGTACCAAAAAAGGGCGGTGGGCTACGGCCGATCCTGGATCTGCGCGTCCTGAACCGGTACCTTCACAAGTTGCCGTTCAGGATGCTCACGCAGAAGCGCATTTTCGAATGCGTCCGTACCCAGGATTGGTTTGCAGAGATCGACCTGAAGGACGCGTACTTTCATGTCTCGATTCTGCCTCGCCACAGACCCTTCCTACGGTTTGCGTTCGAGGGTCGAGCATATCAGTACAAAGTCCTACCCTTCGGGCTGGCCCTGTCGCCCCGCGTCTTCACGAAGGTTGCGGAGGCGGCCATTGTTCCCCTCAAGGAACAGGGCGTTCGCATCCTCAACTACCTCGACCACTGGTTGATCCTGGCCAGCTCGCGAGAGCAGTTGTGCGAACACAGGGACATGGTTCTAGCTCACCTCAGCCGGTTGGGTCTTCGGGTCAACTGGGACAAGAGCAAACTCGCCCCCGGGCAGAGGATCTCTTATCTCGGTCTCGAGCTAGACTCGGTCGCCCGGACTGCGCGCCTCACTGAGGAGCGCGTCCAGTCGGTGTTGACCTGCCTGAGTACGCTCAAGCGCCGGACAGCGGCCCCACTGAAAGACTTTCAGAGGCTCCTGGGGCATATGGCATCTGCAGCCGCAGTCACGCCGCTCGGATTGCTCCATATGAGGCCGCTTCAACACTGGCTCCGCGGCCGGGTCCCGAGATGGGCGTGGCAGCGCGGTACGCTCCGTGTCCCCGTGACACCGAGCTGCCGTCGCACCCTCATCCGGTGGTCGGACCCCTCGTTCCTGCGGGCCCCTCGAACAGGTGTCCAGGCACGCTGTGGTCTCCACAGATGCCTCTGCCACCGGATGGGGGGCCACGTATAACGGGCATGCAGTGTCGGGTCTTTGGACGGGGCCTCAGCTGCATTGGCATATCAATTGCCTGGAGTTGCTAGCAGTACGTCTTGCACTGGACCTCTTCAAGGAGCTGCTGTCAGACAAGCACGTACTGGTCCGCTCGGACAGCACTGCGGCCGTTGCGTACATCAACCATCAGGGTGGTCTACGCTCCCGTCGCATGTCGCAACTCGCCCGCCATCTCTTGCTATGAAGTCAGAAGCATCTGAGGTCCCAGGTGTGCTCAACCGTGCAGCCGACGAGCTCTCACGGCAGCCTTCACTTGCGGGCGAGTGGCGGCTCCATCCCCAGGCGGTCCAGCTGATCTGGCAGCACTTCGGCGAGGCCCAGGTAGACCTGTTTGCCTCCCCAGAAACTGCCCACTGCCAGTGGTTTTATTCCCTGACAGGCGGCGCGCTCGGCACGGATGCCCTGGCACACAGCTGGCCCCGGGGTCTACGCAAATATGCGTTTCCCCCAGTGAGCCTGGGCAAAGCTTCAGGACCTCAGATCAGCTCTTCGTCTGTTACGGAGGCCAGCAGAAGGGAAAGGCTGTCTCCAAGCAGAGGATGGCCCACTGGATAGTGGATGCCATCGCCCTGGCGTACGAATCCCAGGGTGTGCCTTGCCCGCTTGGGTTGAGAGCCCACTCCACCAGAGGAGTGGCCTCTTCCTGGGCGCTGGCTCATGGCGCCTCGCTGACAGATATCTGTAGAGCTGCAGGCTGGGTGACACCTAACACGTTTGCTAGATTCTATAGCCTACGTGTAGAGCCGGTATCTTCCCGTGTACTCGCTTCCACTAGCCGGTAGACGCGTTGAACCCGCTCTAAGTGTCGGCTTGCAATGCCATTCCCGCCCCCTGGGCCGGATACGTGCATCTTTGACTCCAGTCGTGTTCCCCGCTTGGCGAACCCTGTCGAGTTCCTCCGCCTCCCCCTTCGGCTCGGACATTGCGGAGTGTCTGATGCCAGGCCAACATCTGTCACCGACGTTGTCTGTTGGCTGGGTTCCATATGTTGTGACTCCTCTATGTGAGCGGTCCCATATGTGTAATTGTCCACGGTCTAACTCCCTACGGTGAGCCCGTGTCTTTCCCTTAGCAGAGCCAGCTCTGCTGTCACCTGTCAGATGAGTCTCCCCTACCCAGGTGGAGCCATCCCAGGGACTCCATATGCGTACTGCCCCCCGGGCCAGTCCATATGTGTATTTTCCACGTAATTCCTCCCCCACTGGGTAGGTAGTGGCCTCCGCAGCGTCCCCTACGGGTTTGCTTCCCCAGTGTAGTTTAGTTTACTTAGTGGGTATTCAGTTAAAACAGCAGTAGACTCTCTCGGTGTAAAGCTCACCCCCTTCACCATCCCAGTTGGTGCGACGGGTGGCCAGGGCTTGCGCTGGGCACTGGAAGGGGTTTCGTAACTGTGGCGCTTTATTTGGGATCCCAATTTGTCGGTCACTACTGACGTACGTCGAACGTGACCGACTGAAAGGGAACGTCTCGGTTATGTATGTAACCCTCGTTCCCTGAAGGAGGGAACGGAGACGTACATCCCGTCGCCACAGTTTCTGTACCCTCGCTGTTGTGCGGACACCAGTTGTCTCCTCAGCGAAAAACAGAGTGCGATTGCATCTGCTTCCTATTTATATACACCTGTCGGAGGCGGTGCGCATTATGCAAATATCGCACGCCAATTCCATTGGCTTGTTTTAGTTCACTCGAAGCTGATAGGGCTCTCTAGCGATATCCCAATTCGTCGGTCACTACTGACGTACGTCTCCGTTCCCTCCTTCAGGGAACGAGGGTTACATACGTAACCGAGACGTTTCATTTTGTCATCTATTTTAATTTAATTTAATTTTAACTTGACATTCTAATCATAACGGTTAATGATCGACGAATGAACTTCAGTTGTCGGTCAGAAAAATAATCTAAATGAGCAAAATGCTTTCATAACAATTCCCCAACAGATTTGATATGCTGCATGCAAGTTTGTGGCAACTCAAAAACTTGCATACATGAACTGAGGCCTGACATGAGATCTGATCGTAGCCACAACTCACATCATAGACACACAGCTGGGCTCTGGAGAAGCAGTGTTCTTTTGTGTCTCCCTACACACACACACACACACACACACACAAATACAATTCTAATAAGCAAATATCATTCTATAATGTCTAATGTAATGTCTATCACTGACAGACGTTTTTTCTTTTAAGGTTTTTTTTTTGTCAGATTTGTTTCATGAAAGAGATTGTCCACTGATTCATTTTTTTCTTTTGAAAAAATGTTCCTGGAAATACTTCCATATTTAATGCAATAACATTGGCCGGCAACAGATGTCACTGGTTTTTCCGTCCCGCGCATGCCCGCTCCCGCAAAAAAAAAAAAAAATGTTATCTTGTCCTGTACCCGTCCGCAAAATCCTGCATAAAAGTAGCCTATATAGATTTTTGTCTGTACATCAAACAAAACAATTTTAATCAATAAAGTGTCTTTCTGCAGAAACATGCCCACCTGAGGCCAGTGGTCACTGCTCCATCACTGAGAAAAGGTGGTAGTTTCATGGATGCGTCACTCTTCATAGACACACAGCTGGGCTCTAGAGATGCTGCTCCTTGGTTCTGGGATCGAAAAACATCCTCCTCCTTTCTCTCCTCATAGAGACTCATTTTAGAAGCAATATTCTTCTGTCTCCTTACATTTGTTCTGCATTCAGAAACAGAATATAAATGACACACACACGTTTGTTTTTGTGAATTGTGGGTTAATGGTTTTTATACTGTACAAAATGTATTTTCTATCCCCCTACACTACCCCTAAACCTAACCTAACCGTCACAGGAAACTGTGCACACTTTTACTATCTCACAAATACTCATTCTGTATGATTTATAAGCCTTTTGAAAAATGGGGACATGATAATGTCCTCATAAGTCACCTCTTTTTGTAATACCTAAGTCATATCCATGTCATTATACACATTCGCACACACACACACACACACACACACACACACACACACACAAAAACAATTCTATTAAAGAATATCATTCTGTAATGTCTATTGTGGGCAGCCTTTTTTCTTTTAACTTTTTTTTCCCCATCATATTTGTGTCATGAAAGACATTGTCCAATGAGAAAATTGCTCAGAATGGCAGTTGACCTGAATTAGCTAAATCAGCCTAAAAATACAATTCCTTACATGATTTCAGCTTAAAGGGACAGTTCACTCAAAATCAAAAATTGTCTCATCATTTAATTACCCTCATACCTGTATGGCTTTGTTTTTTCTAAGGATGTTGTGAACCTAACAACATTGGTGCCCATTGAAAAAAAAAAAAAACAGCTTAATAATTTTGGATTTGTTTAAAGTTTTGTGAGAATATCATAACAGTCATGCTCTGCTTTGGTTTCATTTTTATTCTGTTTCCTGGGCTGCAAATTTTGCGAGAATATCATATCATAAGATCAGTATGTGAATCGAACCAACTGACCTGTGTGTATCGTTACACTACTAGAAGTCATAATTAATTTTTTCACATGATGTTACACCAGTTACACTAATATATATATATTATATATATATATATACACATATTGGTAGCACTGATGACTATTTGCATCCCACATAGATCTGCCAACCTGATTATTCACTTTTGGATATCAGTGACCGATGAGCTTTCCATCATTTTGGGCTGTAGGATTCCTCCAACTCTGTCACTTTTTTTATTGGGTGATACCACAGAAATCGATGATCTTCCAAAAAAACTACAAAAATCCACTCCTCATCTCTCTAACTATTGCCAAGAAAATTCTGTTGAACTGGAAAGCAAGAAATATATATACATTTTAATCACTGGACTAACCTTCTTCCAGAATATATCACAAAATTACAAATTTACAGAGAAAGAAAGGGAATAAGGGGAATATATTTATAGATGTATAAATATTTGTATGTACACATACAAATACACATGTATTGATCTACATTATTGACAATGTATAATTTTATAATTATATATTCTGTATAGTCCTGACCAAATCTACATTTTATTATTAAGGCTATTAAAGGTGCTCTAAGCGATGTCATGCATTTTTAGGCCAAAACATTTTTTTGTCACATACAGCAAACATCTCCTCACTATCCGCTAGCTGCCTGTCCCCTGAACACACTGTAAAAAAACGCGGTCTCTGTAGTCGCCACAAGCTCTGAAAACGGCAACAAAATCTACCTGGTGCAGCCTGGACCACAAATCATAATAAACATGCTCCAGCCAATAACCGACAAGAATGATTTTAAATGCGCGTTCATGACTGTTTCAGGAAGCACGAAGGGGAGGGGAGGAGGAGGAGGAGGGAGGGTCTAGTTAGCCTCTGTTTTGTTTGACAACACTTCAAACATCAACAGAAAGTTACTCCACCCAGGATCGCTTAGAGCACCTTTAACAAAATTACAGTTTCAGTGCAGCTTCAAAGCTCTACTGATCCCAGATGAAGAATAGAGTCTTATCTAGAGAAACCATCAGCCATTTTCTAATAAAAAATTATATATGTTTAAAACATAAATGCTTATCTTGAACTAGCTCCTTCTTCTTCTTCTCTATTGAATTCCAGCAGTGTAGACACCGCTAAGTGTATTACTGCCTCCACAGGTCAAAGTTTGAACTAAATTGTCATATACAATATTCTAGTGCAAGTATTTAACAATTAGTTAAAACTTGACCTGTGGAGGGCAGTAATACACTTAGCGCATCTAAAAACGTGTATAATTCTTTAACATAATTTAACGTTTCGCTAGATATGACCCTTATTCCTTGTCTGGGATCATGTAGAATGCTTATTTTGACCTTCAACCTTCTGTTGAAGTCCAGTATAAGGAGAATAATCCTGGAATCCTGAATGTCTTAATTTCTTTTTGACTGAAAAAAGAAAGACATCTTGGATGACAAGGGGGTGAGTAAATTATCAGGAAATTTTAATTCTGACATGAACTAATCCTTTAAATACCATTATCCTTAAAACTAGATTCATCTTTAAATATGTTTAATAATTGTTGATTTTCAAAGCACTGAACTGTAGGCCTACAGCACTGCCATCTTTAAATGTTTTTTAAAAGGTTTACAGACCTGTTAAATTCTGCATGCATCACATATGCAGATTCCTATCTTTAATTTGGCCTAAATTAAATGGGTAATTATCTCTAAAAAAACAACAACAACAAAAAAAACCTTCCAACTTGAAAATAAATAAATAAATCTTCCCAATAGAGTCCTCCCAGTGAATCTCAGCCATTTCCAGCCCTGTGTGTGTGGTGATTTTGTCAGAAGATCATAAATCAGTATTTTAGTGCAGATTAACGTGTCTTAATGGGGCGCGTTTCAGTCAATATTTCATATTCATCCCGTTGATCTAGCGACTTATGGAGTAGAAGTTAATATTGAAATAATTTGGTAACAGCGCATAAGCTTCTGCATTGACTCGATCTGGATGACTGAGGATAAATTCGGGCTTTGCGCACAAATCAATCCATTAACAGCTGTGAGTCAATCGGGTTCATTAGTGCAGAAGAATCTTCTTTCTGTGATGATGAATGATTATAATTTGTGTAAAATCGTATTTTTCCAACCCTAGCTGTCCTTATAAAATTATAAAGAAGCATCAAACTCTTTTGGAAACGGGGTGTTTTGTTACAATAAACAGCACTTCATCTTATTTTCAACTTGATTTTAATGATGCGCCCAACAGAAAGAGCTGAAAGAAAACGAAATTGTGCCATTTTGTTTGTCAACAATAAATTCATCTATCGCATATGGTGGCGCGATAAGAGACAGATTTATTAATAAGGAATCGGATTCAAAGCAGATCTCTCAGACATGTATTTTAAATACATAACTTGAAAAACGGTAGCTATTAATTAATTGTGCCTGATTCCTCAGCAAAATCTTGATCGACATTGATAGTAAAACATACCCACATATATGACATCTATAACGTGATGTTGTCATACAGGGCTAAATGTATGGACTTTTGATGTGTGTATGAGAAGGATATATGGACTTACCAATGAGAATGATATAACTTTTAAGCTTTGGTTTACAGCAGTCTGAATTGGCGCCTTTTCAGAATCTGAATTCAAAGTCGTTTCTCAATATGTGTTCTTGTCTGTACTTTGTTCTTGACTTGTGAAACGTCAGTCGCTGTTCCAATTCAAAGTTCACATCTAGCTAGAACAGTTCAAATCCCCGGATGTGTTCTTGATCCGAAATTAAATTAACGGGGCTATATCTTTGGTCTCATGAATCTATAATTTGTTTTGTGGCAAATCATTTTGACTGAGGGCATATATTTAGGCTATTTAACTTTACCGTTGCACTATTTTGTACGCTTGACTGACTTGTGTGCTTGTTTGCTTTATTTCTTATTTTATATTCTTTTATAATAGCTATTATTGATCATTAAAACTGACATTTAACAAAAAGAGACAGGGTTGTGTTTTATTTCATTTTATTACAGCGAAGATAATCAGAGTATGCACATATATTAATATGTTTAATATTTTTGAAATGTAAACGAAAAGAGGCAAGGTTGTTTCAATATTTCGTTTTGTTATAAATATATGCAGACATTGAAGATAATCTTCCTGAACCACATTTGCGAGGCTATTAATGTTTTGTTGTTGTTTGTTTTGTTTTTTTAATAAAACGAAAAGAAAAGAGGCAGAGTGGTGTTTTATAACACATTTCATCTTATTGTTGCCTAAAAATATACATACAGAGATAACCGGAGAAACCGGAGAAGCCAGAGCGAGCTGAGTGACGTTATCAAGTACGCTGCTGCAAAGAGCTTAGAACCCAAGAGGCGACACTGGCTGCGTCCGAAATCGCATACTACATGAGTAGGTACTACATTTGAATTTGAACGTACTTCCCGACCGTTAAAACAGTACGTTCTATATAGTATGAATATGGGTAGTATGAATGGAATTCGGACGTACTACATCCGCCATGTTAATGTTGTCACTTGTCATGCGTAGTCACAACAGCGCGAAAATTTAAATATGTCAAAGTATAATCACCTATTTAGCTAGGAAATTTTACCTCAGAATAAAAATACATCTGTGAATATCATGACAGAGGCTGATTTGAAGCAACGAAATTAAGTAATTTATTGTTAAAAATGAATGCATATAAAAATACACGAGAAACAAAAGACATGAATCAATAAACAAACTTGATACATTATATATAAATAAATAATGTGTAGATAGACAGAGAGGGCGAGAGAAATACACAACATGGCCTAAATATTATATACAATATATACAAATAAATACAAGATAATAATATACATATTTTAAAAAAACTACAAACTGGGAGCCCTATAAACTACTTTCCGCCTGAATGTTGCTGTCCGTTAAGTTTTCTATCTCATTAAACTGCTTAACAACGAACGTCTCCATTAAATAAAACGTGTTAACAGCGGATATAACGTTATCTCGACCTGTTCGTTAGCTTGATGTGCTGTCAGTATAATGATTAAACATCTTTTTACAGCCAACTCTTAATCTTCTCATTACATTGTTTAATAAGTCAGCCGTTTACTTACATAATGTAAACAAGTGCAATTTAACCACATTAAACACCGTTTTTCCCTGAGGTACTTAAGGACTTGAATGAGCTACATATTGTTACGGTTGCTGGTGTAGAGATGAGGCAGATACGGATTTCCACAATAACATCAATTACTTTATAAACCAAAGGCAGGGAACACCAAACACAAACATAACACAACAGAACGGAAGAGGAGTGAAGGGAGTGAGTGCAATATAAAGGCAGTGAAGATAATCAAGTCCAGGTGCAGGTGATGAGTGATGATGGGGAGATGACGAGGGAAGTGAGTGCAGGTGTGGAGAACAGGAGGATCATGGGAAATGTAGTCCAGTGAAACAAGGGATCTGTGACACATATCGCCGCTTTCCGCCATTTTTGAATATGAAGAATCCTCTCCTGTGGCATCACGGGATAGCGCAGTGTCCATCGAATGCCTACTACAGAATTCGGGCGGAAGCAGTAGGTCATCCGGGTACTTCTCGCCTACTGTTTTTCGAATACTATGAATTCGGACATACTACTCGCCTCGCATACTGTTTTTCGCATACTATATAGTAGGGAAGTATGCGATTTCGGACGCAGCCACTCTGATACTTTTTGGGTAACAGCTACTAGATGGCGCTCCGGTAGCGCGGCCGCCATTATGGGGTGAAAATACTAACTGGACCATTGAATCCTTCACATCGTACACACTCAAAATCGGTGAATTTCACTGCCAAATCAGAAGCGCAATAGAACAGTTTTTTAAATTAAGTCACCAGTAAATTGTATGACTCCTACAGTAAATGTTGTATTGTCTTATAGGCTATGTTTTATTTTACCAGTTGAGGAATACAATCATTCAACCATCTGAGGTAATGTAGTTAGCTTACTTTATTGAGTATTTCCATTTTATGCAACTTTACACATAGTAAATTAATAATTAATACATTTTAGATGATCATGTTTGCAGCGAACAATATATTTCAGATCTAGAGGAGTAATAGTAATAATATCTAGGTCTGAATTGAAATATTGTACGTTTTAATGGATCATGCTACAAACATAATGATCTTATAATACATGATGCATTGCTGTATCAGTTATCCCATAATTCCCACTTTTGGACACTTTTGCTTTAAGGGACATTAGACAACACTGCAAAATCAAGCTGTTATATTCATAATTTTAATCCAAACTGACTGGGTTTCTAGAGAGCAAAGGTTTTGTGAAAGAGTGGAAGATTTAAACAAAGTGTGTAAAATAAACTGTAAAAAGGATTTGATGATCACTAGCGATTAGGGGTGTGACGAGATCTCGTGTGAGACTAAAATGTGACGAGATTTCTCGTTGAGGCGAAAAGTAGTGTCGTGATGTTGCCATGACAGAGTGTTAGGATGATTAGGAAAGAATATGCCACCGCTACGTTTACATTACGCCTCCACTGTTGTTTTGCTTTGTATTTAATAAAAAAGAGTACGCGCGATCACGAAAGGAAAGTAAACGTGAGCGCGCATTCAAATGCGATTTCAATACCCGCATTTTGAAAGCGGCTCCCTGATGAATACAGATATCTCTCAATATGAAAGCTATTTTAGGCTGGGCAGTGTAGTTGTAACCATCTCTTAGCTCTGTATCAAAGAAACATTTGGTCTTATTTGCACTTTGAATATTGAGAGAGTGTGATTATGGTTGCATTTATTGTAAAGTGTTACCATAAAAATGAATAACAGTTTTCTCTTAATCTTATTAAGCACAAACAGTAAGGTTTCATTTGTTAACATTAGTTAATGCACTATGAACTATCATGAACTAACAATGAATGGCTATTTTATTAACTAACATAAACAAAGATTAATAAATACTGTAGCAAATATTTGCTCATTGTTAGTTGATGTTGGTTAATACATTAATGTTAATAAATGAGCCTCATTGTAAAGTGTTTACCATTTTCATTTATACTGTTTTTATTTCTATGATCAGTTTGTGGAAAGGAGTTCAGTTAGGAGGTCAACAGTTGTAGAAGCTCATAAATCATGTACAGTAAGGTCTGAAGAGACTGAAATCATACTGAAGAGAAGTCAGTCAGTTGAGTTAGTGGCAAAACCTTTTACAGTGCTTGAGTATTGTTGTGTTTTACTGCATATGATAATTCACACTCAAAGTAGAACTGAAATGACATTCATTACAAGATGATTAGTTCAAATACACCTGCAGAATATTTTTTCTAGTCATGTATTTTGCCATCTTGTCTCGTCTCGTGAGATACCCGTCTCATCACACCCCTACTAGCGATAGTATTTTATTCTGTGTTGTCATCATTCAGGTTGGATTTCAGCTTTAATGTAAATTTTGTTTTAACAAAGCATCTGATACATAGAAACTAGTGGACTGCGACTCGCTTTCACCCCAAAATGGCGGAAACACAGGGACGCTGCTGGGCGCCGGTGTTTCAATGGAACGTTCTATTGAGTGTCGCTTCTTGTTAGCGTATATTCTTTGACTTGGTATTGAGATATGTCTCAAATGGCTATGTTTCTATTAATGTCTTTTGTGTTTTGGTGCATTTCATTCTGTGTGCATATCGCCACCTACTGTGCTGGTGTGTAATCATGGTTTAAAATAATTTTCTGTTATTTATAATAAGAGCGACATGGTGGATTTCTGCGGGAAATTCGAGCATGCAGCAGTTCGACTGTGCGTCATTACGTCACGTCCATAAACAGAAAGGAAGGAGTCCCATTCAGGCTAGTCGGTTTTATCATGTGAGGATGCTGCTTGTAGCGGATCATTTATAGCCTTTTCTCACAGCAGCTGAAATAATTAAACTTATCATTTTGATGGTGGATTGTAATCCAGAAAGATCCAAATGACAATCATCAGTGACAACTGGAGATTCACCCATAGCCAAAAAGCAAAAGGCTTTGGACTGTGGACAATAACAATTTGAGAACAATATAACAGTAATAATAATTTGCATGGTTTGGTGTGATCAGAGCTAAGCGATCGTTAGATTTAATCATCATTGGCAGCGCAATTTATTGTAGGCCTAATGCTTTTTTCCTCAGTTGGTCAGAACAAAAGTGGCAGAAATGTTACTTACTAGTTCAGATGATATTTTCCAGTGAAAATTCTTATATTGGTCATACTTTCAAGACGTAGAATCTGTGATTCTGAAGTTCAGCATCCACACCGGTGCGGTGACTGACAGCAAACATTAGATTCATCCGCACTGACGAGCTGTGCCGATGCACAATGCACGTACAGATAACTGTTCCGCATATGACTGCAATTGCAGGTTTGAAACAAGAGATGGCGACAAAGAGGAAAAATCACAGACTGCAGCTTTAAAAAACAAAACAAACTTATAAATTGACACTGTAAAAGAATAATGTATTCTGCTTGATTAAACTCATCTCAATAAATTTCAAATTCTTCCCCCGACCATTTTTGTTTACATATATTATTTATTCTTTTCTCTCATCACCATAAATACGTTCTACTGTTTCTTTCTCCCCACATAAATCTCTATTTTAAGGACTCTAGTTAGAAACATCTTGCAAAGTTATTGATATCATTTCTTGGCCATTTAGAATGACCTCAGGTTACCCAAACCTATAAGAGTTTCTTCTGTGCCTGAAGCAAATCCTCATTCAGTGTTTTCTGTCTTAAATGCATCCACAACATCTGGCTCAGAGAAGATTAATTCAGTTCCAAAGACTGTCTCTTTGCTGAAGAGCTGGATGTACAACTGCTTTAATAGCAGAAGTGTGTCAGGAAAGAGTGTCCTAGAAATAAAAACTCTCCCCTGAGACCCAACAAGCTGCATGTTTTTATGTCATTTTTTAACCAGAATAATAATAACCAGAATAATAATAACAGTTCAACATTAGTTGGCAGTTTTAATGTTGGTAAAAATCTTTTACATTCAGATGTTCATATTCATCCATTTATGCTCGCTTAATCATATATTGGTCAATAAAATGTTTAGAACATACTTAAACACCATTTATGTGTATATTTCTTTTTATTGGTGTATAAAGAAAAGATCACTATACAAGGTTTTTATCTTTATATGAGCTATACATACTGTAATCATGAATAACATAACATTTAGAAACTGTATTTGAAATTAAGGAGGATAAATAAATAAATAAATAAATAAATAAATACTGATACTAAAGACATTAGAAATTGCATTTATTTATTTTTTTAATAATTTCAATGATTTTAATTGAAGTGCACAACACAAACCGATGCACACAGAGATGCGCTGTTTAGTATGGGTTCATGTTGAATAGCCTCTAATAAAGTAATTAATTCATATAATATTCTCTCTCTTAACATTTAAGTGAGTGTATGTCATATGTGTCTAAAGAAGTCCTTTAGCTTATTAATGCATTTCAGTTTCATGCAGGTTCAGCCTCCGGAATAAAATTAAAACTGCCACGATAAGCTGTCTGTCTGAGACAAAGACGCAAAGTCATTTTTAGATTACGCAAGTTTAAGTCCATGTTATAATAATAATACATTTATAATAATAACTTACATAATTATGTTTCTACTCCTATTTGTTTTTTTTTTTTATAAAAATAATAGTGGCTGTCATAAAAAAAAAAACTTGATGGAATTATTCAAACATGCATTAAATATTGAAGAACGATATAAAATATCATGAATATGTAACATGGTGCATATATTTAGCAAAATGCTCTTCTCTAGAGTTATTTTTCTAGCTGGCTATTGACATTACGTGACATTGCCAATTAAATGTTCTGTTCATTCACCAACTGAAAACAGCATAGACCGAAAGATCGATTCTTGAGATTTAAGAATTGATATTGGTTCATAAAAATGAGAATAGGTTAAAATCAATATTTTTGCCCAGCCCTAACGTTGTCCATATTTGTTTTTTCAGGCACAAAGGTTGTGATTTAGTGGCCTCCGCTGGCCCTGCGGGGAAAAACAAACAAACATTCATCTGCTTTGTATGGTGTTGAACATGATAAGTGACTCTGTTCATCTGTTCTCTTCATAAATATATAAATGCATAATCTAGCCTACATGCTTATAGTGTAAATTCATGATTAAAAATGAGAATGAAAACAAAAGCTATTAATGTCAGGCTATGGAAAAGCATGGTGTAAACAGGAACACGATGAACGTAACCAAACTTAGCGTATGTGTTAACGAGAACTGAAGAGGAACTTAAATACACAGTGATGATGAACATATTAATGAACAGCATCATCATTGGCTTGGGAGCATAATGGTAAAACTGAGAATGGCACGGAAAATCATGGAAATACAGACACTTACATTATCTTACAAGATATTTCTGAGCACTGCATGATCCAGCAGGCCAATAAGATTTTTACTGGACTCTTCTTATTTTTATTCAGTCACTGTGATAGTATGATGCCCACACTACAGTCAAAAGTTTGGACACAGTAATTTTTAATGCTGCTCACAGAGGCTGCATTTATTTAATTAAAAATACAGTAAAAACAGTAATATTGTGAAATATTATTACAATTTAAAATAACTGTTTTCTGTTTGAATATATTTTATAAAGTAATTTATTTTCTGTGGATCAAGCTGAATTTTCAGCATCATTACTCCAGTCTTCAGTGTCACATGATCCTTCAGAATCATCTAATATGATGATTTGCTGCTCAAGAACATTTAATGTGTACAATGTACAAAATTTGTGTACATTTTTTTTTCTTCAGGATTCTTTGAGGAATAGAAAGTTCAAAAGAACAGCATTTATTTGAAATATAATCTTTTGTACATTATAATGTTTTACTGTCACTTTTGATCGATTAAATGCATCCTTGCTGAATAAAAGTATTAATTTCTTTAATTTATTTTCATTTTTACTTTGTAAATTGTAATAATACTTCACAATATTACTGTTTTACTGTATTTTCAATTAAATAAATGCAGCCTGGTGAGCAGACGAAACTTATTTTAAAAACAAAAAATCTTACGTTTCCCAACTTTTGACTGGTAGTGTTCATGGACTCCATTTTTGATTTTGCATACCTCTTGACAAAAATAAAGAAATTATTCACAGATTTTTATAATAATAATATAATATTAATTCCTTAGACCTTTCTAATTAATTTAGTCATAGGCTACTTGCATGTTAACAGGCAACCCCACATTTTTCAGGGGCCCGTTTCAGAAAGGAGGTTAAGTGAGAACTCTGAGTATGTTAACCCTGAAATGAGGGAAACTCTGGGTTTTCTGTTTCGAATGAGAAGTAAATCAAACCTGAGAAGCAGGGTAAGTCAAGCCTGTTTCTAAAAGGGAGGTAACTTCTACTCAGAGTCAGTTACCATGGTAACTTACTCTGTGAACCTAACCTGGTCTGGAGCAGGTTTTCATCAGTAAACCCAGAGTTTCCTTCGGTCTCCTCCCTCTTTTTAAAGTGCAAGTGATGCTTAAATAGTTCAAACTCATTCATTCACACTGCAAAAATGAGTATTTTTCATCTTATTTCAACTACAAATATCTAAAAACTCTTAAATCAAGATGGATTTTCTATATAGGAAAATGATATAAGATATTTAGTCTTGTTTCCTGGGGGATCTAAATTAAGTGCATTTTACTTAAGTAAAATTATCAATATCTGCCAGTGTGGTAATAAAAATAATCTTAATGCAAATGTAAAATGTCGGAGTGTCTACCCAGGTGAAAAAAAAGTGCAGAATACACTTTATTTTAGTACACTTAGTACACTTCCTTAAAGTGCTCTATTTATGTGCACTTATTTTGTACTTACTATACTAAAAGCTCTTCTTTAGTACTTCTTCATATAATCTTAAGAATATCTAAGTGTACTCAACTGTGCTGTTTTGAGACACCATGAATTTGAACTAAAATGTGCTTTTAACATACTATCTGTGTATTAAAAAAATGTAGTTACCACTTGTAGTACACTTGAACCCATCTTTCAAACACTTTTAAAATAGACTTATGATGTATTTCAAATATAAGATTAATTGTAATGAATATATACAAAATGTATTTATAATATATTGCCTACAACATTACGAATACATTTTGTATATATTATATCATTATTATCTTATATTTAAATAATTCATAAGTGTATTCCTATGTCTGATGAGTACATATAAAGGGTTTGAAGAGGGGTCAAAATGTACTACAAGTGGTAACTAAATACATTTTTAATACAGAGATAGTATGTTAAAAGCACATTTTAGTTCAAATTCAAGGTGTCTCAAAATAGCACAGTTGAGTAACTTAGATGTTCTTAAGATATATTAAGAAGTACTAAAGTACAGCTTTTAGTACATTAAGTACAAAATAAGTGCATGAAAATGGGCACTTTAGTAATAATGGAATTGTACTGTGTACTAAAATAAAGTGTATTCTACTGCACTTTTCACCTGGGGGGAAATCTACTTTAACTAGTACATTCGTAATATATTGTAAAGAAAATCAATGTCATTTAAACTTAGGATTACTATATAAAAGTCTACTAAGATGACTAATTTTATGCATTGAAAGCACACTTTTAACAAATACACTACTAAACTCCGGTATATTTTTGTGTAGTTACTCTTATTTCATTGCACTAAAACATTTAAGTATTGGTATTTAGTATACTTTTCCACAGTGGCAGTGCAGTACCACTGGTACAATATACACTGAATTAGTGTATTTATAGTGTATAACAGTTTTATTTAGCACCACAATAAAGAATGCACTACAAATGTACTTGCTTGTATTTAAGTATTTTTTTAATCCACTCAAGTATACTTTTTTTTCACCTGGGTATTACTAAGGGCAAATTTACAGTAGCTCCGCCACCAATGTCACACCATGTTAAATTGGCTCATGTTCTTGTAGCTTCAGTGGTGTAGGCCTGTGTTTCTCAACCAGGGGTCTGTGGACCCCTAGTGGTCCTTGACATAATGCCAGGGGTCCTTATAAATCTGAATATGAGTATTGTATATTTTGACATTGACATGTTACCATAAAAGAAGAAGATAAAATAATGTATAATATAACCGACGATATGGCTGAATATTGGACAAGTCAACTAACGTAGTAGTAAATTATACTTGATTGCATTTGGTCATCACAAAGACATTAATGAGCCAATATTATTCTAGGGTCCTTGAGGACGGTTCTAAATATGACGTTCTAAAAAGGTTGAGATTCATGGTGTAGGCAGTAGTGTGTTGGGTGCAGAGAATAAACTTATGATGTGATTGACTGGTTTCGAATACGCCTTTTGCCGAGCTCACTATTCTTCCTTTTCCCATCACATATAACATCAGAAAGGCATTTATTTTCAATAAAAATGAAGAAAATTATCTAAAACTGAAAGTTTTCACCTTTGATATTATAACAGTGATAAGAATTAAACTTGCATTGACTCAGAAGTATGCGGACGTCCTTTTGTCACGTGCTGTTGCCATGGTGAATCATAATATCGGAGCTCCATTGATGATGTCTTTTCATAGTCGTGGTGCACGCGTTAACTCTGAGTCAACCTACTCAGAACTAACTCAATTCAGCTGTTCTGAAGCAGAAAACTCAGAGTTTCCCATCTCAGAGTAAGTCAACTCAGAGTTCAAGTTTTAACTCAGAGTTGGTTGAACCTCCTTATTGAAACGGGCCCAGTTCTCTGTAAAATAAAAATATTATTGTTGTTGAATTATTAGTTATATTTACCCTTAAATACTCTAGTTTTTTTTTCATAATAGAAGTTATTACAATAGTAATATCTCTTATTTGGTTTAATATTTTTTATTTAATAATAATAGTTTTATTAATATATTAGCACAAAATTTGGGGCTAAATTGTACAGCCCTGCAAACAAGCAAAACAAGCCTGCTATTGTTTTTATAAATCGCATATCACAATTTTAACCAGAAAAATCACAATCAGATCTTTCTCCAAATCGTGCAGCGCTGCAGCCCTGTACAAACTAGGCTAAAATTGAACCCCACCAGACCAGACTCGCAGCTAAGTGCAGCAGATTTCACTTATCATGTGAGTAAGGAGAGATGACTGACAGGACGAGGGCGGGGGATTTGCTGCACAACAGATCCCGAGCGTCACTGACAAACATCTAATCTTGTAAAATGTGTGGTCAGTACCGCCTCTCCCTTTACGCAAAGTACACATTACCACATTCAAAAGCAATTTCAGTACCCCGCGCACTGATAGTGGCTTTCTGGTGCACACAAATTATATACAATGGCTGACTATATAGGCGAAAAGAAGCATGTCTGATTTCACAGCCATAGACTACCCCCGGCCCCACAACTCTCTTAACAACTAAAGCTGAATCAAATAATGCATAATATTAATTTCTTTCAGTCTATGTTGTTTTATTTAAAATCTTTCATTTACATCATGGCATTTCACAAGAAGACAGAAGTTTAACTAATATTTAATATATGAAATGGTGCAAGCCTCCAAACAATCAAAGTTAGAGGCCATCTACAACTATCACTCAATATTTTAAATTTTATATTGAATATTATGAATCTCTAGTAAAGGAGGTGGTCATGTGTGGACACAGCAGTTCGAATGTACGACAAAAGAAAGTAAATAGCTTCAAGGCAAAGTATAAAGAGGTGAAAAATGCAAATAAAAGAAATTTGGTCAGATTTGGTGGACAGTCAAGCAGCAGCGTGTTCATAGTCTAAATTTTACACAGAAACTTATTTTCAGTCAGTTAAAACTCTTTCCACACAACAAACACTAATAGTGTCTCACATCCGCATTACTTTTTAGGTGTGTCTGTAAGTGTGATGATGGCAAAAGCCTTTTTTTTATCCTCATACTGATCCTCACATTTAAACTGTCTTTGCCCAGAGTGAAGGCGCATGTGATTTTTTAAACTTATCGTTTTCGTAAACACCATGCCACATTCAGAACACTGAAGTTTCTTCCCAGAGTGAGTCTGCATATGGCGTTTCAGGTCTCTGTGATACGTGAAACTCTTCTCACACTGAACACATGTGAAAGGCTTCTCTCCAGTGTGAAGCCTCACATGGACCTCGAGGTTTCCGTTTTGAGCGAAACCCTTCCCACAGTAATTGCAGGTGTAAGGCTTCTCTCCAGTGTGAACTCTCATGTGGACCTCAAGGTTTCCTTTATATGTATAAGTCTTTCCACACTCTTGGCATGTGAAAGGTTTCTCTCCAGTGTGACTTCTCATATGGGCTTTGAGGTTTTGTTTTTGACTGAAACTTTTCCCACACTCTTGGCATGTGAAAGGCTTTTCTCCAGTGTGACTTCTCATGTGGGCTTCAAAGTTTCGTTTATGATCGCAACTCCTTCCGCACTGACTGCAGGTGTAATGCCTTCTAGATCTGGTCTTCTGGGCACCTTTTTGTGAGCAAGTCATTTCAGTCGGTGTGGATTTTTCTCCAATCGTGAGATCATGTTTCTCATCTTTCACTTCCACGTTATTCAGTTCTTGACTCTCCTCTTTCAGCGGCATCCGGTCTAAAGCGAAAAAATACAAATACAAGTTTACACCAGTTTAATGGCAAAAGCAAGAGACATCAAAAACAACAAAGCATAAAACCAACAGCAAGTGTAATATATACACTACACTACTGAGAGAGGTGTTACACAATTTGACCCAAGAAAACTGGTTTATTAAAGACTGATGCCAAATCAGAAATTCATGTCTAAAATATTACAAAAATAGTGTCCTCTCAACTATGTTTAGTTTTGCACAGAAATAGTATTTCCGTCAGGATATAAACCCCACTGTAGCACAGAAACTGTGCTCATTAAAGTTACATCTCTCTTCTAGTGCGTTTAGGTCTTTTGACAACACAACAATCTGTCGGATAGCTTAAGAATAATGTTAGCAGTATCCGACATCTACCATTTTCTGTGTGTAAATGAACAGACGTCTCATCTGACATGGGGTATGGAGTGCCACAGGGCTCAGTATTAGGTCCTCTGATTTTCTCCTTATATATGCCTTCTCTGAGGGACATTATTATTTGATTTTATTGTTTATCAATGATACTTTTTATATTTCCTCACAACTGGAAAAAACTGCACAACTCTACAAGTTAATATCACTGATATTAGGGGTGCATAAGCTAATCAATAAAATAAAACAATAATCAATGTCGAACATAATTGCTGATAAGAAAACATCCACCAGTCACATCATTCTACAGTAAGAATGACTAATATTTATGGACAAAACACATCAAAATAGTTAACTGCTGCAGGAGAAAAAGAGGATCCAATCTGCTCAAAACATGAGAATGCATCATATTAAGTGCTTCAAACAAACTCATACAAATATAGATTATTAAATGTGCTTGCCTTGTCAGGTTCTTCGGCAGATTCGGGCACTATAAAACAAATTAAATTTAAAAATTGTGGAAATCGACCAATATTGGCTCAATGGATTACTATATAATTATCCCAAAAACAAATAATTGCATTGTGGTATTCATAGCTTTATGTCTTAGTTAAAATAAGTTTCAAGACATTGTGGTGAGTACTGAGCACAACAATTTTTCATAAACGTCTTTATGACCTGGTATTTTGCTGAATCATGGGATCACATTTTCATTGGTTTCCTGTTTGAGTTTTTATATTCCAGTTAAGCGCATATTTACCTGCTTCCTCATTTCATATCTGTGTGAAATACGGTTAGATTAGATTGATTTTTTTTTTTTATGGAATGCCTATTCAGACCTGAACACAAAGTTTTTGGTGTCAGCCTCTTTCAGGGATTTATTGCCTTTTAATAACCCTGAAAATTAATGCACATCAAGGTCGTTATTTCCTCATGCATCCATTTATATCTTTATAGCTTGTGTCAATAACTTTAAGCAGTCCTCCTACTGAAAGCTGCACAGATATATTTATAATACTGCGATGTAAACGATGTTGGATATGACGCATGGGGACTTTGCACCCACATCGAGACACTCTCTTATGCAGAATATTACTTAAATGTATTCTGTGTTTTCTTAATTTAAAATAAGTTATTTTTGACCGAATAACCTGTGTTGGAGTTGATGTGTTAAAAGTAATGTGAAAAAATGTCAACTCTTGTGGTCTGTATTTGTGTAATGTATTTACCCTTTCAATACATTTTTTTTTTCTTTGGGACAGTGACAAATAAACATTTGCTACCACAATTTAAAATATTTAATTGGACCAACAGCATGGTTTGGTATAGAGTCACTGGAAAATGTTGGAGAAGTCAGAAGAATGTGTGTAGAAACTCATAACGTAATAACTGCACAATGTATTACATTATCAATGTAATAATGTTCATAATGTAGAAATTCTGTCAAAACAAATTCTTGAGCTAATAATACATTGAAATTTATTACATTATGATCGCACCAAAAACAGTCATATAATAATAATAATTTGCAAATCAAAAGTATCATGCTAAGGCGGAGGTCGGCAACCCGCGGCTCCGGTTTCTGTGAATTGCACCGATCCATTTGCTTCTTTTTTTCTGTAGCTTTCGGCAGTTTTTAAATATATACCTCGGGAATACCTCATTATGTATTTGTAGCCTACTTAGTCATTTTGATAGTAGGCTAATAGCTATATACACTTACAGCCTGTGTTGCCTTCATATAAGGCTTATATAAGGCTTTTAATTTTTTGCGGCTCCAGACAGATTTGTTTTTTGTTTTTTTGGTCCAATATGGCTCTTTGAACATTTTGGTTGCCGACCCCTGTGCTAAGGCATAAACGATGAATTGCTTTACAGCGCATTTTGTAAAATCTAAAACTAATATTCATTTTCTGCTCATCTCTTCTTCTTTTTTCCCCCTGTTCTTATTGTTCCTCTTTCCTTCAATGATTCTGCTTGTTAACAGCAGTCGTTCATCACTAATGCTCAATCAACACTTAATTTATTTATTAAGAAACAAAGAGCGTCTCCCAAAACCCACACTTGCGGTCTTTCCCTTGACGCACACTAAATCCACACTATCTCTAATACCGCTCCAGAGCATCAAGAGGGTAAGCATATCCCATAATTCATTATGTTGAGGAACTCACATGCCCCGAAATCATGCAATGTCGAGAAAAACTTCAGAGTGTAAGTTAAATTAATTACGTATTACATATAATTTGGTGGTAAAATGTTACACATTTTGAATTGAAGTATTGAATTCAAAATGCAAAATGTTTACTTGCATCTTTTGTTGCAAGTGTGTCCCATCGGGTAATTAAAAGTACTACACACATTTAAACACTTGGGCCAAATACAGAAAAAACATGATGTAAGTGATCCAGAGCAAAGACAGCAAGTGTGGGAATTATAAAATCATGTTTACAAGACACTGGTATGATGCAGCAAGTGATTGAGGATGAGAAGAAGAAAAAATATCACTTATTGCCAACAAACGTTAGGTTGATCACTTATTTTGTTAGATACTGCTGCATAATTAAGAGAGAAATCAATGATTTAGATGAATAGATATATTTAATTTTACACAAAATAATTGCTTTGTTTAGGCTATTTCGATATCATTTTTTCTAATGAAGGAGGTGTGTTCAACTTGATACGGCGCTGTGCAGACGATCAGCATGTGTTACAGTATGCTTATGTTCAACTTTATTTTTGTACATAACTTGAGCATTAATGCAGCATGATTTCGTTCCTGATCGGTTACATCCAGCCTAAGTCGAACACACTACGGTTAGTCTGGTCATGTGATCTCAACATGTCTGTCCACGTGACCCTCTCAGCTTTGAGAATGAAACTAACCTGTTTGTTCCTCAGTTTCTTCATGTTTCACGCTGAATGCTTCTTCAATCTCTATGTCTTCACTCTCCTCTTTAATAAACGCCATCTTTATAATAGTGTGTCACGAGATCTCAGATGCTTCTCCAGGGGTTTTTCTGTGTGTTTGGAGAATTTGACATGTTTAAGAATAATTAGCACAAATAATATTAAATACAGAGTAAATCTCTGGGTGTGTCTCAATCAGCTCCCTAGTTCAGTAGTCAGTACACTGGTGAGGGAGTCAGTCAGAGTGAGAGTTAATGGCCTTAAATGACCTGATTAGCCCTAAAAAACACAAATTTTACAGGCATGTTTCTTTAGGCATGTTATATATTAGAGAGGCTATTTAAAGATGTTATTTTTGAGCACTATACACTTTAATGAAAACACTTGCTATTGGTTTATAAAAGTTGTCTTTACACGTTTGTATTATTGTTATAATAACACTGTTTTGACCAGTGACTCGATCAAGGGAATCGTTTCGCGAAGCATTAGATTCAAATGACTCGGAGTGTCTCCAGCACCACTAGCGCCTGAATTCGTGTTTACGATACACTGATTCACGATTTAGGGAGCGAAATGAGACGCACCTTTTCTGTTACTGACTCGTGGATGCATATTACTCACAGAAATGACGCTCAGTAATGTTAAATACAGCATTAGTGTTACGCTCAATAATCATTCATTCGCTTCACATTGCTCGCGCTGCAACACAAACACAGGAGCGCGGCGCACCCCTATGACGTCACAGCATCACCAAAATAAAAGTCCTGCTCGCACGCTGCTATGTCTAATATTACAATAGTGCATTGAAATTTACATACATACAAAATATGCAAACAATAATACATATCCGAGAAATACAGTGTTTAATTCTTGGTGATACAATATATGTTGTCCAATGATGTGCTATTAAAATACATAAAATCTACCAATGAATTCAAAGTTCAGTGATGTTGTGTAATGATTTGTTAGTTACTTGATTGTGATTGTATATGACCAGCTTGGTGAAGTTTAGATGTAATTTGCATGTAGCATGGCTGACAACAGCTTTAAATCAAATGCGGGTGAATCTTTTATTTCTTATGTCTAAATATAACCACTGTTGCCAGAAGTTTCTCCTTATGTTACAAAATAAACAACACATGAAACACAGTTACTCGTGTCTGCCTGGTGATTTAAGTGCCGTCAGATGAAGAGTGTTACATTAACACATCCATAGTAAAACACTGCATCCTTGCTGGAATTATGTAGTCCAAAACAGGGCCAATTCAAAACAGAGAAAATATTATTGAGGTACAACCCTCTGGTGCTAAAGGGGGTTACATGAAGCAGAAGCTGTGAGCAAACTTGAATGTTTGTATTACAGTATGCAGATTGGTGCACTAAAAAAATCTTAACAAATGCATAACATTGTGACCTAACATCACAAGACAAATTGAAATAGTTTGTCAATCAACAAAATATGATGGTTTTATTATCTTTAGACCAAACACTTGCTGAAATATTGATAACTTGAGTAGAGTAAGAAAGTGAGTAAAAAATGACTTTTGTCTAAGATTAAAATACACTTATGTTGGTGCACATCATATATCTGTCAAGTGAACTTTCAGAAACTGTTTGCACATAACTGTCACTGTCATAAAAAAATTAGTAATGCATAATTCTTATGGCAATTACTATAACAGCTAACATGATCAAAAATACCCTAGTTCCTTCAGAGTGGATTATTTCATTGCCCTGGCTATCTGTCAAAACAATTGAAACCGGCTGTCCAAGCGACTCTTTTGCCACACACACCTCAAACTCTGAGGAGCGGACTGTAACCATCTTGCTAGTCTCCACCTTCCCATTCAGTACTTTATCAATGAAGACATTCCTGAATTAATATGAACATAAACACAACATATATACTAGACATTCTATGTTCCTGTACAATAACAGATATCATTGGCATTACCAATATGTAACATTTTAGTTAGAACTGCCAGAAAGTGTGACATCACAGTGTTTTCATGTAAGAAAGGACATCCAGACGTCAGATGAGTTATGTAACAGATTTCTATAATTACTGACGTTTTAAGCGATGAGGTCAAGGAAGTTGAACTCACCATCAGATTGGGGAAATATGGCCATGTTGACATTGTCCATCAAATACACACCTGCCTAAGACAGGTGTTTAGGTTAGCGAAGCTTTGTTATACAAACACTTTGGTCAATACAAAGATATTATGAAGGATTTGAGGTGTTTTTGTCTATACAGTTTGTCTATAGTAATCCAATTGGATTCAACACTTTCAATGTACAAGACGAAATATAACAAGTAACAACATAGTAAAGTTAATGTTTACATCCTGCAGAATCAGCAAGATATTTACAGTGCCTTCCACAAATATTGGCACCCTTAGTAAATATAAGCAAAAATCACATTATGAAATACATGTTTTTCCTCCAAAATACATTGGCCACAATTATCGGCACCCCTAGAAATTCTTATGAGTAAAATATCTCTGAAGTATATTCCCATTCATAATTAATTTTTTTTTTAGCACAGCAGGGTGATCATGAACATGAAATTGTCCAGCCATGACTTCCTGTTCCACAGGAGTATAAACATGAGGAAACACAAAGGCCAAATTCCCGTAATCATTCATCACAATGAGTAAAACCAAAGAATATAGTTCTGATGTGCAGCAAAAGATTGTTGAGCTTCACAAAATAGCAGCTGTAAGAAAATAGCTGAAGCATTGAAAATCCCCATTTCCACAATCAGGGCAATAATTAAGAAGTTCCAATAAACTAAAGATGTTACAAATCTGCCTGGAAGAGGACGTGTGTCTAAATCATCCTAATGCGCAGTGAGGAGGAAAGTTTGAGTGGCCAAAGACTCTCCAAGGATCACAGCTGGAGAATTGCAGAGATTAGTTGAGTCTTGAGTCTCAGAAAACCTAAAAAAATGATCGAACAGCACCTACATCCCCACAAGATGTTCGGGAGGTTTCAAGAAAATCCTCTGCTCTCATCCAGAAACAATCTCCAGCATATTCAGTTGTCAGACAAGACTGGAACTTCAAACAGGACCGGCTTCTATGCTCAGATGAAACTAAAAAAAGAGCTTTTCGGGAGCAAACCCACCAGATGGGTTTGGTGCACACATGGATAAAAAGTACCCCACGGTTAAATATACTGCTGGATCTTTAATGTTGTGGGCCTATTTTTCTGCTGGAGGTCCTGGACAACTTGTTCAGATACATGGCATCATGGATTCTATCAAATACTAAACAGATAAAAATCAAAACCTGACTTTCTGCTAGAAATCAATAATGGCCGTGGTTGGATCTTCCATCAGACAATGATCCAAAACAACATCAAAACCACACAAAAATGTGTCACTGAGCACAAAATGAAGCTTCTGCCATGACCATCCCAGTTCCCTGACTGAACCCTAAAGAAAATGAGTGGAGTGAACTGAAGAGAAGAAGCACCAACATGGAGCTGGAATCTGAAGGATCTGGAGAGATTCTGCATGAAGGAATGATCTCTGATCTCTTGTCAGGTGTTCTCCAAACTCATCAGGCATTTAGGTGAAGACTCAGAGCTGTTATCTTTGCAAAAGGACGTTGCAGTAATGGGTGACAATAATGTGGCCAACGTAAACTAGAGAAAAACATTTATTTCATAATGAGCTTTTCCCCCCATTTTAAATTCTTTTCCTTCAATGAAAGGTTGGAATTTTGTGATTTTTTTGAATGAAAGATCAAAAGGATAAACAATGCAGATTTACTTTCACAGCCACCTTTGCTCATATTTACTAAGGGTGCCAATATTTGTGGAGGGCACTGTATCATGGGATCATAAAACTGCAATGCGTTTATTTAGTACTGCTCTAATCACACAACTAATGTGTAGATTTCTTACAAGTCAAAAAAAAAAAAAAAAAAAAAAAAAAAAAAAAGTGCACTGATAATCATGTTCAGATTACATTCCTCTGGCTCCTAAATGTAGTTTGTTCTTCTTGAGCATCAGTGAATTTTTTTTAACCTTTTGTAAAAGTTGTGTATGAGTGCCTCAGTTGGCCTCAAGAGACTGCCTTCTGTATTCAACTTATGAAGAAAGTGTAATGCCTCTCGCAGTCAAAACGCTTACACTACATCCTACGCCTTCAGTATTCAACTATTCAACAAAACAAGCATAACTGATGCGACATTAACATTTACTCAAGGATATGACGTAGTTTAAGCGTTTTGAACTGCGAGAGGTGTTATACTTTCTTCATAAGTTGAATACAGAAGGCAGTCTAGTAGAAGCTAGATATTTAACTCTATAACTTGTTAAATATGGATATTTTCCTTACACAAATGCATTGCCCTTATTAACCCCCTGGAGCCGTGTTGAGTACATTTATGATGGATGGATGTGGATGGAGGCACTTTCTTCAGCTCATACTCGTTGGTCTGGTTCACTGCCATTATAAAGCTTGGATTCATCAGGATATTTATTAATATATCTGATTGTGTTCATCAGAAAGAAGAAAGTCATATACACCTAGGATGGCTTGGTGAGTAAAGCTTGGGTAATTTTCATTTTAAAGTGAACTAATCCTTAAACATAAAAACAATTAAAATATTATAATGTTGCTTATTTCTTCTTCCTAGACAGTTAGGATGTTTGAAATGTCAAAATAGCAGTACTTTAAGAGCCAAGTTCTTTACAGTATTGCGGACATGTTGAATGAGAAAATTTTAATGTGTTTTACTTTTTTATTTTTCCACTTTATAGTTAGGGAATATGGCTGTAATGTTTTACATTGTTCATATTTCCATTTTCACATTAAATAAAATTTGTTTCAAGCCTGCAGTTATAGTTTTATTTCATAACAGTTTGTAAACGTTAATTAAAACCAAAAAAGACACTTAAGTAACACTTAAGTTAAGTTAAGACACTGTTTTTTATGAGGGGTGTCATTTCAAGTTTTCATAAATTACAAAGTTGTTTAAACTCTCAAAAATCCATCAGCTTAACAAAAGAGTATACGTTGGGAGACAAGTGACCTTGCTCAGTAAACTTAGTTACGTCTACTACTTGCGCCCCAGGGCGTTTCCCAAAAGCATCGTAAGCCAAAGTTGATCATAGAAGCATTGCCACCAATGGAGCTATAATCAATTTAGGCTTACGTGGTTTTGGAAAACGCTGCCCATTTCAGTTCATGATGCCTCTTCTGATTGGATTTATTGAATATTAGTGTATTTAAATTGGCTTGTAATATTTAAAATGGTTTTAAAGATAATGTGTTTAAGATGGATTACAAAACGTATAAATGTTACTACTGTAGTGGATGTGTGATTTTTAGATGCTGCTGTTTCCACATATCTGCAAATGGTGGCCTTCATAGCATAATTACTAACTTATTTCATTTGAATGATTATAATAAGTAACTTATTTCACATCAGTAACAACAAATGTTTTATTCCAATTCCAGTTTTACGAATGGTTTATTAAAAAAAGGTCAACTTGAGTCCAAATAATTTGGTAATCAAGAACATCAAAACCAATTTGCAGGCTTTTACCAGGAAGTTTCCCTTAAACAAAATGAAACAGCCTGTTTATCGCCTCAACTAAATCTAGTGCTTTACCTTAGAAAATATAGTAAAAATTCTCCCCATGGAAAATAAAAGAATGGTTTCCAAGCTACTTTGTAAGTACATATGTGGTTTTATTTCCAAAAAAGGAAGAAAAAAAAGGAGAGAAGAACAAGATAAATGGATTTGAACAATATACACTCACTTTGCTAGTTTATTGGGTCCACCTAGCAAAAACGAATGTAGTGTTACTTTATACTGCATTCATTTTTTATCTAGGTGTTCCTAATACACCGTAAACTGTCAACAGTACAGCTGCTGTAGTTTTATGCACAAGAGAACTTTTACTTTTGCAACACAGTGCAACATTAGGGTTTGATGACAGCAGCCTAATTCTACAGAGTTTAGTACAGCAGTTTGTTTTTTAGAGACATTACCTTCGGGCTAGGTTTCAGATCATCCAGCTCAAGGAAGATCTTTTGAAATGCCTCAAAGGTATTTTTCAGTTCTTTTGGGTAGCTGAGGTTGAGTGCGTATATCAGCCCCATTAGCAGTGCGCAGGCTCTGGGTACTTCCAGGTCTTCCTGGACTTCTGTTCCCTCAATCACAATTCTTGCTCTGGTTGGGTCAGATGTTGTGGCTCCTCTAGATATAATAATCTTCATCACTTCATTGGTACTATCCTCATCATTCTAAGTAGATCAGAATCAATGTCAGTGTTTTAAGTCAACATATTTAAAAAAAAAAATGACACAAAATGACACAAAGTACAGTGTGTCTTACCAAGCACTCTTTAAAGAGATCTTCCTCTTTTTCTCTGAGATGCACCATTAAGGAACGGATAGCAGCCTCTCTCCTCCTTTCCAGAGAATAATCCTAAAAAAGAAAATAATGTTAAATTACTTATGAGGATGGATTTTTATGAATACATCACTCTGTAAAAGAGAAAAGAAAGATGAAGTAGAGGCGTTCGACGGGCATTTTGGAAAAGTGGAAACATTTAGTGTGAAAAGCGTTGGTGACTTTTACGCACCATGCTTCTCAGCACTCTGTGACTTTTCATGGTTGAGTTGCTGTTCCTAAATGCTTCCACATTCCAACAATACCACTTACAGTTGACCATGGAATATCCAGCAGGGATTAAATTTTACAAAATGACTTATCGCAGTACCACCCCTGAATTCACTGAGCTTTTCAGAACAACCCATTCCAGACTGCATAGCTAGGTGCTTGATTTTATACACCATATTTCTGCTGGAAATATGAGTTTGCTTTTGAGTCATTACATCACGTCTGTAAACATAAAGGAGGAGTCCTGGACGCTGCAAGTGGTGGGTTATTTGAAGACTCTTTTAAGCTTGTCATTTTGATGGCGGATTGTAACCAAGAACGGTAAAGATGACCATCATCACTGACAACTGGTGAATCACCAGTAGTAAAAAAAACCCCTTCACTTAAATTATTCATTTTCATAGCCAGATGGCATCCACGGGCGGTAAACTCCAGGTTAGAGGCACTTCTCAGCAATCATTAGGAGTTTTCAAAATGTTTAGATGCATTAAAAGATGAGATTCTAAGCTTTAAGATGATACATATTTTGTGTTATTCCACGTTGGAAACGAACATGGATGGGTCCGGGAACATTGGATACACACTGCATCCCGAAAGATGAGAGACATGTTTTTAGCCAAGTATGTTAAATCATTCCGTGAGTGATATCTTGTGATCAACACAATATATTACGTTGATTTCATTTAATCGTGAGAATCCACTTTAAATTGATGTGCCAATTTCTATGATCTGTGCATTTTTCTTGGAGTTATAAGCACGTGAAATCTACATATTTGTATTCAGTTAGCGGTTGTGCTGTTTTTGTTGTAAACGCATATTACTCAGACTCAGAGGGTGAAAACAACGCAATAGCATGTTGGAGGCTTGATCTGAACATGTAAAGTCTCTGGTTTTGTATGCAAAAAGAATTTTTGTGCTACCTATATGGGTTCAGTTTTTATTGGCTCTTAAAGAGAGACACGCAAATGGGAGCGCCGACGCTCCATCCGGTCTTAACGGGTTAATGGTAAAGACATTTTAATGGTTTATTGGGTAGAATTTGCTTAACGATTGTACATTCCAAGATTTTCTCAGTAAAGGTAAGTTAATGTGCTACCTCTTAGAAATGTGCTAATTAAAGACAGTTATATTATGCGTAAGCTTACATTAAGAAGTCAAGGCGTTCTGCATTCTTGCGTTCTGCAAGTGAACGGCGGCTTGTGGTGCCATCACAAAGGGGCACAAAATCACTCTCACGAACCTTCTCCGGGTCTGTTCCTGGCTGGTGGAATGACCTGCCACGCTCTATCCGAGCAGCTGAATCTTTAGCCACTTTCAAAAAAATGCTAAAGACGTATCTTTTTCGTCAGCACTTGACCCAGTAATAGTAGCACTTACCTTGATTTCTATTTTCATTCCATCTATTTGTGTATATATAAAAAAAAAAAAAAAAAAAAAAAAATCCTTGCTACGAGCACTTTACTGTCATAACTGTGACTTCACACAGCACTTACTGTTGTTCTCATGTTGATTTGATTGATTCTACTCTTCTCATTTGTAAGTCGCTTTGGATAAAAGCGTCTGCTAAATGACTAAATGTAATGTAAATGTAAGGCCTGTTTCAATTCTTAATATTTGCATTTGGTGAAATGTTTATATTCATGCTATTGTTAAAATTATTCTTCAGTTGAAAGCAAATTCAGGTTTGCAAGAAGTGCTGCTCTTCAACTCTTTGACTGACACCAATGTAGAAGAGGACATTTTCCATAAATTGATGGCAGTCCACGTTTATGCTTAACTGTAAGATGTCCAGAAGAAATTATTTCTTTAAAGGTCTCCACACTTTTAATATGGTATTGTATATGATTTATCTGTAGTCGTGTTTGAAAAATGCTTTTACAGACATGAAACATGAAATTAATGTTTTGCTTTTCTCTCTTTGCATCACCCACAAGATCCTCAACCCCATCACATGTACTGATACCCTTTCATTCTCTTTGGCTGATAAGGCAAAATGGGTATGTATGTGTTTTTCTTCATAATAAATTTGTCCATGTAACAATTCCTTTTTCATTATTTTACTAGTCTTGTCACCTGTATTGTTGTCATATTTAATCAGATTGCCCAAGATGCCCTGGAAAAACAATCTGGTGCTGAGGAAGAAGACTAAGGTTAGTCCAACAGAAGCTGTTGACAGACTTGTGCATTTCCATAAGGTAAAGCTCACAATACAGTTGCGATGTCATTGTGATTTTGAAATGATTATGGTTGTAAATACCATAAATGGATGTAAATACCACTTCAATGAATCAAAAAGTTCATTAAGAGATCGTAAAACTAATCCATATGAATCAAGCAGTTTAGTCCAAATTTTCTGAAGACACCTCTCTACACATTTTGTTTGTTTGTATTTCTTACCTGACACACTTTCCTGATATGAAGAACAGATTTAGGCATTTATTCATGTATAGACATCAACTCACACATCAGTTGTGGTAAATGTAAGCTCAAGCATGTTCGCTTGACATGCAAGAACCAATGAGATTCATTCTCATGTTATGCAGCACGATTGCGCTTCCGCAAGAACTAATGAGGTTCATTCTTGTGTCTTACGCAACATTTTTGAGTGACCGCAAGAACCAATCAAGTTCATTCTCATGATACGCAGCACATTTGAGCTTCTGTGATTGTCAATGAGGTTTATATTCTCGGGTGTGTGGCAAGATGCCTACCATTCAATTAAGGCTGCCTCCTGCACTAATTGGGACAGCTGCCCCCACTCAACTCATCAAGAAGAGAGATATAAAGGCCACAAGATGCCTCAATCTTGGGAATAGAGAATCTGACATGCAATGACTTGTCTAATGTGTCTACCCTTCTTCCTAGGAAGCGACTGAGGACCAAGCTGAGCCGACATCAGTCTTCTCACCAACACACAAAGAAGCTTCATCAAATTCACCTGCACGCCCATGCTCACAAGAGGTACCCACAAAAGCCCAGGAGGACGCCACATCCCTTTCACTGCCCTCCTTGCCCTTCACTATTGTAAATAAAGAGCTCTCTGGGCATTCAAGCATACCTCTGTGTCATGCCTCTTTCCTGCCTTACTACACTGGTGGAGAATGTGGGCAGCTTCCCCGAGGCACAAATACCCACCTGAATTGTCTGCCCACAACCCAGTCTGGTCAGTCTGATCCAGCCACATCTACTGAAGACTGAAAAGCCAGGACAGGCTGTCCTTCCCATTACTTGTGTTCATGGAGACACTCGATATGTTCCTGGCAGGTAGGAGTGGTAAAGGACCTACCTTTCCCCCTGCTGTTAGGAAAAGATTGGCCAGGTTTGGACTGACTGCTATGGCCTCGGCGGAACAGGCCACCACCCAGAGACCCCCTAGAAGAGCCTGCAGTCGGACGGTCTACGTTGCTCCAGAGAGTGAGAGATCCAAAACACTCTCCATCAATTCTGAGCCCTATTGTGATAGTACCAAAAAAGAGACGGCATCTTCCAATTTTGTAATGACTATCGGAAACTCAACAATGTGTCCACATTTGATGGTTAAATGCCCTGGGTAGACAAGCTGATTGAGTGGTTGGGGAAGGCCCATTTCATCTAGACTTTGGACCTTACAAAGGACTATTGGCAGGTCCCCCATATGGTTAAAGCTCAGGAGAAGACAGCTTTCAGTACTCCTTCGGGGCATTGTTAGTACCAGGTTCTACGTTTCGGGCTGTACGGGGCACCAGCAATGTTTCAATGCATGATGGACATCCTGTTGAGACCCTATCAACAGTATGCTGCAGTCTACCTGGACGATGTTGTAATCCACTCAGAGGGCTGGAAAGAACATCTCAACCATGTCCGGAAGGTACTGTCCACTTTACAAGAGCTGGACTCATGGCCAACCCCTGCAAATGCCACCTAGGAATAACAGAGGCATGATATTCCGCATTGGGAGGAGTTTGGTGTTAACCCAGGAAGAAAAAGTAAGTGCGGTCAAGAACTTCCCATGACCCCTCACCAAATTACATGTGTGCCTTCCTGGGGTTGGCAGGATATTCCTGATGTTTCATCCCCAATTTCTCCTCATTAGCTAGCTCTCTGACAGACCTGACCAAAAAGGGCCACCCTGAGAAAGTCTCTTGGACCAGGGAGACAGAGAAGGCCTTCCAGAAATTGAAGGCAGTACTGACAACCCAGTCTGTGCTTCATGTACCCGACTTCACATTGCCCTTTAGGTGCAGGATTGACAAATTCTGTTATAGTGGACAAGGATCTCATTTGTTTTGCAGGAACCAGCTCCTTGAGTGCTGTCGATGAACTCTCGAAGTCCACTGTGTTCAGACTGTTGTATAAGGAAGTCCTTGTCAACTTCTTTACCTTCCTGCAGACTGCAGTCTACAACATCGATTTTGGTCTTACCAGTGAGTCTCCCAGAGTAAAGGAGCTGCATGCAAAGCTTTTAAAACAGGTTACATTTGAAAGTGTTTCTGTTGTCAAATTTTGCATGCAAACAGCCAGTCTTTGAAATCTCATTGAAGAGTCATGCAGTTTCTATCCTTTGTTAAAACTTAAGTTATGTGCACAAGGTGGCTGTAGTCAGCAGTTCTGTACAATTTGTGTGTTTTTGTCTAATTTTAAATAGATGGGACAGAATATAGACCTGATTATATGCGATGAAAAACTTTTTTTTTTCATTAACAGCACTGTATTTTATCTTTGTCAAATTTTTGACAGAACATTTTTCAGAGCATCATGTATTTAAAGTACAAAGATAATGTAAATTGAGAGAACTTGTAACAGCCAACATTCTGACCATTATTTATGTTGGTTTAATTGGTACATCTAAGACATGTTTGTTAAAAATAAAATTTCAAACTGATACATTGTGTTGACTTATTTATCTGATTGCACACATTGTATTTTTAGTCAAACAGAATGCAGATTACATTAAATTACCCCAATCAGGGTTTGTATGAACACTATATTATTGTTGAAAAAAAACCTTCTTGGTGTTAAACTTTTGACACACCTAGAGCCCGTCCACACAGAGATGTGTTTAGATGTATACATAAAATTTGTATTGTATCAGCGTTTCATCTAGACCGATCCGGTGTTTTGCGAGCCTGAAACTGCTATTTTTTTTAAACTGGGTCCCAGAATGGATAAATCTGAAAACAACACCCTTGCATTTTCGTGTACAGCCAATCCGTATATTTTGTGAAACAATGATGTCATCACCACACGTCTCAACTCTAGTCAGACACAGCTACGTAACATTACAGCAACAACAACAATGGCTGACTATATGCTTGTGTCAGAAGCTACTGAACCTATTAGCTTTACTAAAGTAAGGCTTTATTACTAAGCTTAACTAAATTTTGTATACAGCATGCAAGGTTTATGTAATGCTCAAAAGTCTTTTTTTTAGTGTAGCTCTGTGGTAGAATTACAGTGTACTACATCGTTTTGAGTATGTTTCAGTGGTTGTGTGTACGCAGATATTTTTTATGTGTGGATGTGGCCCTAGTGTAGTTTCAACACTAACTTGGTGTAAATAGAGCTTATGAGGGAAAAAAAACAAAAACAAAATGGTTAATGATGAACAGTAACAGTGCTTTTTTTTTAACTATGCAAGTTAAACTCAATTTAGTGTGGATATAAACAAAGAAAAAGTGTTAATTTTCACAATTTTTGGGTGAATTATACCTTATGACTACAGTAAGCTGAGTCTTGGATAAAACTAACTTTATATTGTGAATCATAAAGCATTTTAATTCATGATTAATATTGCATCGCATAATGTGTGCTTATACAAACTGACAACCACAAGTAAAGGGCATTCATATATTTAATATGGACTAAAAATGTTTGTTTGCAATTTCAAGTAGGTTATATTTACATACAATTAACCTGACAGTCGAGTCGTTTATACAGGTTTTGTAATGAAAACTAGTCTACAATTAAGAAACCCTTAGAAAACAGTAAACATTGAGTTTACATGTGATTCATTTAAAATAATTTATTATTCCAATATCCAAATATGATACTAAATCCCACAGAAAAAAGGGTTTCTATTTGTAACGTGCTGTCTTTGAATTATAAACAAGACAAACATTCGCTGAATAAAGGTTAGCCAATACAAATATATTTATAGAAATCAGTTGACAATGAATAGGAAGGACCAATAAGAGCAAAACTAATCGAGTATTCAAGAACAGTGTTTGGAATAACGCCGTTTAAAAGAACGGCGTTAGGTAACGACGTTATTTTTTCAGTAACGGGGTAATCTAACTAATTACTTTTCCCGTAGTTACAACGCCATTAACATTACTGGACGTTAAATGCAGTGCGTTACTATGCATTGATTGAATAAACTGTGTAATCTGAACGTCCCTGGCTCACACAGCTAGTGAGGAGGTGGGTTAATAACGAGATAAGCGATTATGATGGGCTAAGGCAGAGTCATGTGTTTCACGGTAACCAATCAGAGCCAGTTTGTTTTACACACATGCCAGCACATGCGCCAGCGGCGCCACACACACATACAACAGCTAAACAGAGATTCGCAGCAGCAGCAGAGATGGCGAGTCAGGAGCAATCCGATGAAAAGTTGGCATTTTCAAGGTGGAGATATAAGCACTACTTCAAATTCATTGTGGTCAAAGGCAAGAACGTGCATGTAATGTGTAAATTATGTCCAGGAGCGAAGACTTTGTCGACATCCGTTGTAAGCAACTCTAATTTAATGAAGCATCTCGCAACGACACACGCATCTACAAAGTTAGTGGCCAAAAACACACCGATACCTCCACCACAGATGATAGCTCGCCATCCACTAGCAAAGAAGGACTCGGAGCAAAGTCCTCCAAGTAGCAAAAACTAGATCTTTCTGCCTTACAACAAAGACCTATGATGACACAGGCTGAAGTCAACCGTATGATAGGCAGGTATGTTGTTAAAAGTATGTTGCCATTATCGACGGTGGAGGATGATTCATTCCGAGCCATTATTGCTAAAATACCTAGGAAAGCAGGGGTCTGTACGCCATGCTCAAAGACTTTTGCTAAATACCTAGATGTTGAGTATGCCAAAATGAACACAGAGCTTAAAAAGAGTTTTGAAGAGTTGGAGTTTTTGTCTACAACTGCAGATATTTGGACTGCGTGCAACCGCAGTTACCTCGGCGTGACTGCCCACTGGTTAGATCCACACAGCCTAGAGCGAAAGAAAGCAGCCTTGGCCTGCAGACGTTTCAAGGGCCGTCATACGTATGACAGCTTTGCTACTGAACTGGACAATATCCACTCATCCTTTAGTATTTCTAAAAAAATCACAGCTACTGTCACAGACAATGGTTCGAATTTTGTGAAAGCCTTTAAAGTTTACCAGCCCGTTCAGGGAGATGACTCTGGGGAGGAAGATGATGATGATGATGTGACTTTTGTCAACCTTCATGATGTCTTACAAGACATGAATGTGGAAGAGGGTGTGGAAGAGGATGTTGTGACTTTGCCACCACACAGATGTGCATCGCACACAGCAAACCTTATTTCATGCTCTGATGTGGACAAGTGGCTACTTTCAAGGCCAGACATAAAAGCTGTGTACAGAAGTGCCACCTCCAAATGCACAGCTTTGTGGAACAAGGCCAGCCGTTCCACAGTGGCTGCAGAGATCATGGATGAAGTCCTTGAAAGGACGCTCCTTGTCCCATGTACGACCAGATGGAACTCCTTTCATGATGCCGTTGCTCGTGTCTGTGAATTCCCAATCGCCGAGCTGAACACCATTTCCTACAATTTTGGGTTGAAGGCCATCACAGATCGGGAGTACCTGTTCCTCAGGAATACTGCACAGTGATGAACCACTAACGTAGCCCTTGACATTCTTCAGGGCGAAGACAACTGCTTCTATGGCACCCTTCTACCACACTGGAGACATTGATCTCCAAGACCCTGGACTTGAAGACTGGCCTCCAAATCCTGGTGACCTTCCAGAGGCTGTTGTCAAGGTAAATACATTGAATACATACTCTCATACATGAAATATGTATTAATTATGAAATCAAAGTAAATGAAATGTATATCTCTTAGCTGTCTGTGTGTCTCTGTGTGTGTGTGTGCGTGTGTGTGTGTTTTCGATTCCCAGGGAAAGCAAGAACTGAGAGGAATGTAAATGTGTACCTTGAAATGCAATGTAAGTCGCTTTGGATAAAGCGTCAGCCAAATGCATTAATGTAATATGTGTGTGTGTCTGTCTCATTTCAGGCAATCAGAAATAGATTTGCAGAGGTGCTGGAAAGTGAGACTGCCATCTTGGGCTGCGGTGACACTGCCCAGATTTAAACTACGTTGGCTGCGGACACAGGAAAGGAAGGACAACGCCAAGGCATGTCTGCTGGCGGAGTGCGGAAAAGTGCCCAAGAAGACCAGCCAACAGGTACCAACGCGCAGCCTCAGCACCGACTCAGCCATAGATTAATTCTTTTCCTTTGAGGATGAGGAGGACACCTCTGCTTCTGTGGAAAGCCAAGTCGCTGACTATTTAAAATCAGGAGCACAAGGATGGACACTCTAAACAGATTCCCACTCATAAAAAAAATTTCAATTATACAATGCAGCCACTCCATCCAGTGCCCCATTAGAGAGACTATTTAGCCTGGGGAAGCTGGTCTTCACCCCAAAGAGAAACAGGCTGACAGACAAGAGGTTTGAAATGCTGCTGCTTCTTAGATACAACTGTTTACTTTTTTTACAAAGATAATACTTGAAGTGCAGGATAAAACTCTTGCTGTCTGTTGACATGCAATAATAAATATCGAAAGTTATGTACAAACACCTGTCTGTTCTACTCATTTCAACTGACTTGTGAAACTGCAAAAAAAAAAAAAAAAAAAAAAAATTCTTTGACATATAGCAACTTTTTTTTTTTTTTAACAGTAACGCAAATAGTTACTTTCCCTGGTAACGAGTTACTGTTATTATAGAGTAATTCAGTTACTAACTCAGTTACTTTTTGGAACAAGTAGTGAGTAACTATAACTAATTACTTTTTTAAAGTACGTTCCCAACAGTGTCAAGAATATCAAAAAGGTAGTAGTCCGACATATAACGAGGGGTTGTGTTAACTAAAGCGTCCGTTATTTAACAAATCTTAAAAACACGGGTGGATAATTAAAAATGTTTTCTGACAAAAAAAAAAAAATAACAAGCAAGAACAAATTTTAAACCAAGCACACCAATTTCATTTTACCTCTCTGTGCACGTGCACGTGTATTAACACAATAACGCAACATGTAGGCCTAGGCTACGTTTCTCACACTGAGAATAAATAAAAAAACACCGTTTCTCCAGACTCGCGCTTGCCAGTCAGTCACACATCACAACATTTAATAATCACTAAGCCATATAGCGATTTCAATTTTATTTAGATTTGTTGTTCAACATTACTTGAGCATTTTATACCTGTTTACCTTAAGGCAGAAGTACCGTGACTAGTACTGTCCTCGCTTGAGAATTCAGTCACAGACGCGGGAATGAAGGAGGATCGAGCGGATTTTGTGTAGCTGTGTTGCAGTGTCTTTTTTTGATAGGCCATACGCATTTGTCAATCATCCCCACTTGCTATTTGGGAAATGAACCCAGCGTTATGATTGGTCGAACTCTTTCTTTTGCTGGATTTGAGTACTAATTTGAGTCACCGCGTTTTTGCGTAGTATAGAGTGACAAATCGTACCAGCGTACTTTGAGGTCAAAATGCGTACCCGCTATGCAAAATGTGTACATGTTGGCATGTCTGTATTATATAGATTGAACAAGTATCGTTACACCCCTACCAATAACAAATCTCAACTATTGATCATTAAAGGTGCTGTAGAACGTCTTTTTAAAAGATGTAATATAAGTCTAAGGTGTCCCCTGAATGTGTCTGTGAAGTTTCAGCTCAAAATACCTTTCATTCATTCATATTCATATTCATTTTTTTAACTGCCTATTTTGGGGCAT
Source organism: Culter alburnus (assembly GCA_028476615.1). NCBI lineage: Eukaryota > Metazoa > Chordata > Actinopteri > Cypriniformes > Xenocyprididae > Culter > Culter alburnus. The sequence goes on from JAOTNS010000225.1 coordinate 82,560, forward strand.
CATTAAATATGCGCAGATTCAGGCTGCGGCCCCTTTAAATTCTCGTGCTCCCCACCCCCGGAGCTCGAGCTTGCCTTAAACAGCATAAACAAAGTTCACACAGCTAATACAACCCTCAAAATGGATCTTTACAAAGTGTTTGTCATGCAGCATGTCTAATCGCGTAAGTATGTATTTATTTGGATGTTTACATTTGATTCTGAATGAGTTTGAGGCTATGCTGCATGGCTAAAGCTAACATTACACACTGTTGGAGAGATTTATAAAGAATGAAGTTGTGTTTATGAATTATTATAAGAAACAATGGTAACTTTAACCACATTTAACAGTACATTAGCAACATGCTAACGAAACATTTAGAAAGACAATTTACAAATATCACTAAAAATATCATGATATCATGGATCATGTCAGTTATTATTGCTCCATCTGACATTTTCACTATTGTTCTTGCTTGCTTACCTGCATAAAGTCTGTTGATTCAGCTGTGCTGCTCCAGATGTTAATACTGCCTGCCCTTGTGTAATGCCTTGAACATGGGCTGGCATATGCAAATATTGGGGTCATACATATTAATGATCCTGACTGTTACGTCACAGTCTGTGTTATGTTGAGATTCACCTGTTCTTCAGAGGTCTTTTGCACAAATCAAATTTACATATGAAGGAGGAAACAATGGTGTCTGAGACTCAGTGTATGTAATTTCCATGTACAGAACTCTATTTAACTATGCCGAGGTAAATTCAATTTTCAATTCTAGGGCACCTTTAACATTATCACCAAATGTAAACCATCCTATGTTATACATTTATGAACTGACTTGAACTGCATATTGAAACTAGGCAGAATTTGCTTCTGTTATTTTCCTGGTTATGACTGTGAAGCTGCTTTGAAACACTCTGTACTATATAAAGCACTCTATCTCTATAAATAAAAGTTGACTTGACACTTATTCATACCTCTAGCAGCATGTTCCTTATACGATGAATATTCATTTTTGCAGGCCCTCTTCTTGTCAACACCAAGGACGTTATTTTCGGGAAGTACTGGTCTAGTTTTGCCATAAACATGGCCTCCAGGTTAACAGTGGTGATCCTTGTGAATTCTTCGTTTATCTACAGAAAACAAAGCACAAATAAAAAAGGCACAATTTGTTAATGTAGAAATTTGACTTTAATATAGCACATACTGTAAACAATTTTATTAAAAATATATTTACCTGATCTGCACAGAAAAGAGCAGGCCATCGGTCTTTCAACTCATTGACTGATGGTGCGTGACTGACAACTTCCTGCCTGCGAATGGAGAATGTCTTTGCCATCTTCTCACTGATGATCTGATAATTGTTCCTCATCTTTACTTCATTAAGGAGCTCCAACCGTTCAAGCTCCAAGCTTTCTTCGGTTTCTCCTTGTGGGTGAGGGGGCAAAAAGTTCACCTCTGCCTTTCTTGGCTTTTTGATATTCTTCGCTGGTGCTTTTTCATGTGCTCGCTTCTTTTTGAGAGAGTTCACATCGAGCTCAGGGCAGCCAAGATTTCTCAGTTTCGATCTATAGTTGCCCATTTTATACTTTAGTCTTTGTCGCCATCCGTAGCATCCATTATATGAGCCCGGCTCTTTAAGGCAAGGATGTTTCTGAATCAGCGCCTCGGCGACATCAGACAACTGTGCGCTTGTTGGATAGGCCACATACTGAAAGATGCTTTCGGCCAGTTTCTCCAGGATGTCTGGAAGGATTGAGGTGAAGTTGAGTTGAAATCCGTCCTTCTTGAAAGCTTCATTTCCTGAAGCAAGCACGAGCTCTGTATCATAGGCAAAGCGAGGTACTGGGAACACAGTAGGCCATCGCTGTGAACGTTGAGTCTTGTGTTCAGGTGACGAAAGAATTGATGTATCCAGTGATCCAGGAGAGGAACTGCTGTTTGAAGGAAGGATGGAGGTCACTGAAGTGTAGACCGAGGATGCTGAGGTCTGGATGGAGGTCTTTGATGCACTTTTAATGGAATTATCCACATTAGTAAAAGTCAGTGTGAGTGTAGGAGGTTCAACAATGTGAATCACCTTAATTGTGTCCTTGTCCTTGATTTCGCTTGTTGAGGTAAGAGAGAAATATTCCTCTCCGAAATCAGGATCCTTATAATGCAAAGTAAAGTTCCCAGCGAGGCCAAATGTCTTTCTCACAATATACTCAAGTTCATTTACACTGCCAGGGATTCCATGAGGCAAGTCCAGTTTGCGGATGTCATGGTCCTGAAGAATGATACGAAGTTTGGCCGGATGAGACACTTGCGCAACTGTAAGAAAAACCACATCACTTGAGTTTGAGTTACAGCACAATACGTCCAGACACATCCCTTATATGTTCAATATCAGAGGGGTTGTGCAGAACTGTTATCAAACCAGCCACAAGTCCATCAGTGTCTGCCATTATGTCGACTCAAAAGTGCATCATTGGCAATTATCCATACGGAAATATTTTGTAATGCTTTTTAAATTGTTAAAGGATTAGTTCAGTTCAGAATTAAAATTTTCCTGATAATTTACTCACCCCCATGTCATCCAAGATGTTCATGTCTTTCTTTCTTCAGTGGAAAAGAAATGAAGATTTTTGATGAAAACATTCCAGGATTTTTCTCCATATAGTGGACTTCACTGGGGTTCAACGGGTTGAAGGTCCAAATGTCAGTTTCAGTGCAGCTTCAAAGAGCTCTACATGATCCCAGACGAGGAATAAGAGTCTTATCTAGAGAAACCATTGGTTATTTTCTAAAAAAATAAAATAAAAATTATATACTTTTTAACCACAAATGCTCATCTTGCACTGCTCTGTGGTGCGCCACGCATTTCGTAATCACGTTGGAAAGGTCACACGTGACGTAGGCGGAAGTACCGATCTAGTGTCTACAAAGCGAACCTGCAAAGATTAAGTCAAACGCCTTTACAAAAAAAGGTAAAAACAATGATGTCGGACGATTTTGAAGTTGGAGGAGAAAATGAGATGGAGTTTTTCGCTCTACTGCGGTACTTCTGTCTACGTCATGCGTGACCTTTCCAACGTGATTACGTAATGTGTGGCGCATCACAGAGCAGTGCAAGACGAGCATTTGTGGTTAAAAAGTAAATTTTTTTTTTTTTTTAGAAAATGAGTGATGGTTTCTCTAGATAAGACTCTTATTCCTCGTCTGGGATCATGTAGAGCTCTTTGAAGCTGCACTGAAACTGACATTTGGACCTTCAACCCGTTGAACCCCAGTGAAGTCCACTATATGGAGAAAAATCCTGGAATGTTTTCCTCAAAAACCTTCATTTCTTTTCCACTGAAGAAAGACAGACATGGACATCTTGGATGACATGAGGGTGTGTAAATTATCAGGAAATTTTAATTCTGAAGTGAACTAATCCTTTAAGATAAACAGGCACAAGTGTTCAAAAGCACTGCATACACTACAAATATTTTTTATTTAAATTCATATATACACATATATATTTCATGAATGTTAAGCACTCAAATTACACGAGTGGCATATTTAAATGTGAGTTTAAATTCATTCTGTTTACTTTATCACATCACTCACACCAGTAAACGAGTCTGTAGATAGTGCACACATATTTATGCAAACTTTATTTTTTATACAACCTTTTATGTGCAAGGAAAATTGCATATGCACATTTCAGTTCCCATTTGTACATCAGGCCCTCTTTATCACTTTTGTTCGATTAAGCAGAAACTACACTAATGCAAAACTTTGCTTATAAGCTCATAGTCTGACAAAAAATATTTAGGACATTAAACAGCAAATGCCAAGAGGAGGGAAGCCTTTTGGGCAGCTTTGATGTTTTAAATTAAAAAAATGTTTTAAAATGTTTTTAAATGTAATTAAAACTACAAAGAACAATAAATACCTGTTGCTTAAAGCAACATGGTCTTTTATAAAAAAAAAAAAAAAAAAAAAAAAACAAAAATTTTTGACAACATCTCACCGTCTCTGAAGCTCATATTTACAACTACTACTCACATGACTTTACTGACTTTACAAAAATAATTTTTTGGAAACCAGCTTAATTGATGATATTTGCGAGCACCATATCTTTGCAGAAATTATACATGATGTTTATCTTTATGCCTTTTTGAACTGTTTTCGTATGTAGTGCAATTCACAAATGGCTGTATTATCGCATACCGTGTCTTTTTCAGCAACTGTGACTACACGGCACTCAAGAGAAGAGAAGTTCAACTTTTAAAATAATGTATCTGTAGATCTGCGTCTTGTGTTTCTAACCGCAAAAACATCTTCTGTGTGAATGGCCGCTATTCTGTTTTGCCACAATGATAGTTTGGCAGGTCTTGCAAATATGATACATCTATCTCTACTGTATCCAAAATATTACCAAATCATGGATGTTGATTTTGTGGCAAAGTCCTTATCCTGCCCTGAATTCACCTTCCCGTTTCTGTGCTTTCTTCTGTGCTCTGTTCTCACACTAGATTTTTACACTGAGGGCCGGTTCACAGAAAACATGTTTGCGCTGTTAAAAATGCAAGATGCAGGTCAGTAGAATGACAAAAAGCACAAACGCTTGAGGCGTTTCTTTAAAAATTCAACTTCTTTTAACTTGAGCGCCGTGACGCAGTAAACGCAGTTCTGTGTGTCTTAATTTGTGTTCTGAAGATGAACAAAGGTCTTACAGATTTGTAATGACATGAGGGTGAGTAATTAATGACAGAATTATCATTTTTGGGTGAACTAACCCTTTAATCATGTGCTGAAGAATCGATACTGAAGCAGCTGTATCAATACTCGTATCAGGAAGGAGTGTGTGACGATACACTGTCATATGGATATAACGAACACAGCCTGTGTGACTTTTAAATAATCATTCATCTGTGTAAAGATCAACTTTAGTAAAGGTCAAATAACTAACCTGTTTGTTGCTCAATATCTTCATGTTTAACTCCGACTGCTTCAATCCCCATGTCTTCATTCTCCTCTTTAATAAACGACATCTTTGTAACGTGGATCTCAGCTGAACCAGGAGTTTTCCTGTGTGTTTCAACAATTTGTCATGTTTAAGTGCATTAAAAAATATATCCCTAAAAATTCAAGGTATAGCCCAAGTGTAAAATGGATTTTTTTAAAACATATTTACAACACATTATATATAGTTAAACAATAACATACGACATGTGAGAGTGCAACATTACTAATGCTCAATCATCACTTAATTAATCATCTCATTAACACTACTCAGTGTTCATCTGTGTGCACACTACAAAAGTGAAGTGGTGTTGAATCCACTAGTCACAATTTGAATAAGTGCAGTGTCTAAAAAAATAAGTAAGCTAAAAAATGTGTACTAGTAGCATGAAAATATTAAGTTTGTGATAGAAAAGCACCTGAAAGTGGTGAATATATAAAACATTTTGTCTTTTAATAAGATTTCCACACTAATAAGTGAGAATGAACATGGCGTCCTCCATGATTGCCAACAACACACTACTATAACGTGTAATTATGACTTCAGATGCGGAAAGCAGAGCATTTCTGACAGCACTGGCTCTTTTAGACCGATACTTCATTGATTCTAACTTTCCTGACTAGCCAGACACTCTCAAAAACACTTAAAACCAGACTTCAAATTAATACAAGAGTAACACAGAATTATACGAACTTGTTATATACGAATTATATTTAGTATCTAAAGACTTGTAGAATACGTTTAACATATTGAACTTTCATGAAAACACTTTCATTTAGTTTATAAAAGATGTAATTCATGTTTGTGTCGCTCTGCGCGTGCAGTGATTCGATCGACTCGAAACAGTGAATCATTTAGAAACTGCGAAGCAACTGATTCAATTGACTCGGAGTTTAGAAAAGCTCCGTTTCTCCATCACAACATACCGAGAGCGAATTTGTGTTTACCATAAACTGATTCACGATATAGGGCGCGAAATGAGAGGCAGCATTTCTGTTACTGACGTGTGGATGTGCTTTACTCACATGAACAAAGCTCATTAATGTTAGATAAAGCATTGCGATGTTATATTCATTAACAGTTAATTTATTTACATATATTGCACAAGCTATTCAATAGACTTTGTGTCGATTTAAACACTTAAAACGCATGCAAACACAAACCTTTCTTCAGCCAAATCACAGACTGAGGAGCGTGGCGCATACTTATGATGTCATATCACCGCGCCATAATAAAAGTCTCGTTCACACGTTAAACTCACAAACGTGCATTAAAATGTACATACCCAAAAAGCACATACATACATTTATTAAATGAAACGAGCTGATTTCACTCAAATATAACTGAAAGTTCACTACACTTAATAGAAAAAAGTTATGGGAACTCAACTTACGTTAAGCAGAACTCAAACTGAATCAGTTACAGCAGATTTTTGCTCCAGCATGCTTGATTCTTCTTTGTTTTTTAACGGCAGCAGGCAACCAATGTAATAGGAGCATTACTGCCACCTTCTGCCCAGGAGTGTGGAACAGTTTTATATTCTATAGCCCTGTCTCCCTGATACAATATAAGAAATATTTACTATTTATTTCACTTAAAGATGTAATTCAATAACACATTATGTTTTGGTTCACAAATTATTTAAGGCAAAAACTTTTTCAAACAAAAAAAAAAATATATATATATAATATTTTAGAGAAAAGTCCTGCTTTTCATTCAATCGCTTCTTTTACACTTGTTATTGATTATGGGGATGTAGTGTATCAGCTCCCTCTTATCTTCTTACCTGTCTGGATGATTTGTACCATGGTGCTTTGGGATTTATAACTGATAGTTAATTTGTAAGTCTGAACCAAAACAGGATTAATTTAAAATAGCCTACAGATTTAAAAGATGACTGATTTTTAACTGATTATCACCACACACACAAAAAAAAAAGAAAAAAAAGAAAGTAAGAAGACATAATATCAGCTGGTTGGTATAGTGGAAATCTCTAAACACTCTATGTGTGTAACTGAAAATATCCCTTATCAGAAAATCTGTCTTTAACATAAATTTGGGTTCAGAATCTTGATTATAAGAACATCAGAATAAAAACACCTACTGATGGAAATGGTGGCAAGTATACAGTGTGTACTGTACAGTATTCAGTATAGTGAACATTCATGCATACTAGAGAAAAGCAGATTCCAGATGACCATTGACGTTCGTTGAATGCATAACTTGTCATTTTTATGTCATAGAGCCATGTATTATTGTCATTTGGACACAGATTTGATGTCAGAGGAAGGATGTGCTCCTCCAGCTGAATCAGATCATCATATTCAAAACACAGTCATTGGTCGCCATCTACTGGTGTAATTATATAATATATGGGTTTTAGATGACTATGTATTTACATTTTCAGTATGAATGTATTTTATTGGTATGATATTGCCAAACCACCAATACACACAATAAAAAAGTAATTGCAATAAAATATTGATACAAATACAAATATAACTCAAGGATCAATCATCACTGTCCAAGGACAGAAATGTATCTTTTCAAGTATTGATAAGCATGTCATACAGGATTTTATTGGCAGAAACATTTAATATATGCAGACTATTTACAGTGTTGACTCTGGATGATTTACTGTTGGCTCGACCAGTGCCACGTTAAGCCTTTGCGGGGCCCTGGGCTAACGAACGCAAAGGCCCCCCTCCCCTCCCCCTCCCCATCCATAATCGCGCATCTAATGCGAATGAGTCCGAAGATTTTAATATGAATAAGATGTTATCAATTTAAAACATGCAGACAAAAATGGTAAAAACATTTCTAGGATTGACAACAGCAGTACTACAGTAGGCTCATATGCGCTCCTCCATCATTATGACTTTGCATTGCTGATCTAAAAATGTAAAAAATAAAATAAAATATAAAAGGCTTTTTAACAAGTCCAAGTTTAAATTCGACCAATTAGACTCATGGCTTTGGAATTTCAGAATGGTCATAGCATCATTTCAGATGTGATGTGTCCGTTGATTATTCTAGTTGATTAATTATTCTGTCACAGACTTTTTTAATGCACGTTTTATACCTAATAAATGTACTATTAGTTTCTTCTCTAAATTTGTTTCCATCATGTTTTATGTGCATTTTATTTCGCTGAATAAAAAGTATCCAGCCCAATGAGTGTACGAGTTAGGCCTACATTTATTCACATCTTGTGCAGTATCATAAAATGTGCAGACGTAGACGTTTTTTGTTGTTGTTGTTGTTGTTGTTTTTTTTTCAGAAAACCAATATGACTCATTTAAAATTCTGTACTTACTTACATTACTGCATGCATACGTTTCAGAATCCCACTTTAACCCTCAGGGGTCTGAGGTTTTTTGGGGCCCTGGAGAAGGTTCGACATGCCCTGACATTTGTGCTTTTTTCAGTTGTTCATAAACATATTAATGGAAAAGTGTCATTACACTGTATTCAGCACAAACTAGGCTACAATAATATGTGAGGAACATGTATGTACGTGTTTGTATTTTTGAAGGAATAACGTTTATGCGTGGTTATTGAAAAAACAAAAAACTCAAGTCACTGAAATAAAGCCAAAAAATATATATTAAATTTGTGTTCACAAGACTTCTGGGTATTGGAGGTTGTAGACTAGAGTTTTTGCTTCAAAATGAGGTAAAAATTATGCTGCCTGCTTGTTCATATAAAACAATAGAGAGATTTAAATTTTCTAAACATCTTTGGTCAAGAAACACAGTATGCGTGGAGGCGTGAATCATCTTGAATAATGGGTGATTCTCACCTGAGAAGACAAAAGAATAGAATAAAGAGCTCTAATGAGCTGCATAAATAATGAGCTCTTTCAGACTGGTAGGCTGTGAAAAAATCATGTCTCAAGCTCATCATGCTGTAAATCAAACATACAGAAAAAACAGCAATACTGTGAAATATTATTACAATTTAAAATAATGGTATTCTATTATATTCTTTAAAATATAATGTATTTCTGTGATGCAAAGTGTCTGAACAGTTATGTTACATCTATGGCATTTCATATAGGCTTTTGGCTTAAAAGCATGCACATTTGGAGAAATATTGATGGGTTCTCATATGTTTGTCAATTTTCTATACAGAGGAGTAATATTTATTCAATATTTATTGTCTTCACTATGAACGCTGGATACTGTTTTTAATTCATACTTGCAGCCGGAGGGCGCTCTGTACACCTTTAGTCCACAAATCCATATAAAGAAGAAGAAGAACCAGGAACTAACTGAATGTCTTCTAGAGCTCACTAACCATGGCTTTAACATCCAGATAAACACTTTTCAAGACAATAAATACACGATTGAGACGATGAATGCATGCATTGCCTCAGAATTTGCGTCTGAATAGCGCTCGCTCCGTGGGCGTGGCCGCATTAGCGGATAATGAGCTGAATCACGGACTTTGACATGGCTCTCTTTTCATACAGATTACATAAACACAGAAATTTTGTTTTTGATTTGACTTACACGATTTAAAACCTGACATTTCAACGTTTTTTTAGACAGAAGTCTCATTTTTTGTGATTAGTATTCACTAAGTTACAGTTCATTTTCTGAGAACTATCAGATTGGACTTCGTTCAGAGGGAGACGAGAGATACGCATCATGTTAGTTTTCTTTATTTTGCGAAAAGCACAACATTTTGTTTTTACTCTGGGTGTACACAAATAAAAGAAGATATTCCACAGATTAAAATGGTGTATAACTCTTAATTGTATGTGCAACATTGACGGAGTATTTTGAGTCTCTTTCACACTGGTTAGAAAAAAAACGCGGTGGTCACGCTGGCGTGACCGCCGACCCGAGAGTGTTAAAAATGACGGTCAAATGCAATAGATCATCATACTGTCCGCGAACCCTCCTGATGACGAAAATTACATGATGCGAACGCCCGAAGTATACCTTGGTGTTAAGTCTGTATAGCGGGCCACCAATCCACCCAGGCCCATATATGCATGTGCATACCCAGACGCTACGCCACTGTCCTGGTTGTATTCCTGCGTGCGTGTCCGCTGTGCCTGTGACTCTTGATTCGGGTGTGACGACGATGCGTTTTAAAACGCAAAAGAGGATTATCTCGGGGCCCCCCCAGTGTTCGGGGCCCTGGGCTGCAGCCCATGTTGCCCATTAGGATAACGCGGCCCTGAGCTCGACACAGGACTCATGGTAGTGTTGTCCAAAAGTCTTGACCTCACTGTGTGTCAAATTCATCACACGACCTGCTGCCAACACTGAGTACCTTTCTACTGGTGGAGACTCGATTCTGTAGCTGATGGTCCTGATGCTGGGACGTCCTGAAGCCCTCTTCACTGAGGTTGAGTCTCTCTCCTGGAAATTCTTCATGATCCAGATAAATGGTTCTTTCAGGTGCAATAATCTTTGCAGCAATTTCCTTGTATATGAGGCTATTTTGATGGAAAGTGATGATGGCTACATGTCTTTCTTTGGAGGGAACCATTGCTAACACAAGAACACAATGATTGAAAGCACTTCTTCACTCCTTTTATAGTAATAACCATGGGGTCAAATGCACCCCCCCCCCCTTTGCCCATGAGCGCACAAACCTTTCGAAGATACTCCTTTGCCTCCTGAGCGCGCAAGCCTTTCAAAGATACTCCTTTGCCCATGAGCGCACAAGCCTTTCGAAGATACTCCTTTGCCAAACAAGCCTTTCGAAATACTCCTTTGCCTTGACAGGCCTTTCGAAGATACTCCTTTGCCCATGAGCGCACAAGCCTTTCAAAGATACTCCTTTGCCTCATGAGCGCGCAAGCCTTTCGAAGATACTCCTTTGCCCATGAGCGCACAAGCCTTTCAAAGATACTCCTTTGCCTCATGAGCGCGCAAGCCTTTCGAAGATACTCCTTTGCCCATGAGCGCACAACCTTTCAAAGATACTCCTTGCCTCACGCGCAAGCCTTTCAAAGATACTCCTTTGCCTCATGAGCGCGCAAGCCTTTCAAAGATACTCCTTTGCCTCCTGAGTGCAAGCCTTTCAAGATACTCCTTTGCCTCCTGAGCGCAGATACTCCTTTGCCTCCTGATTTCAGATACTCCTTTGCCTCATGAGCGCGCAAGCCTTTCAAAGATACCCTTTGCCTCCTGAGTGTGCAGCCTTTCAAAGATACTCCTTTGCCTCCTGAGCGCACAAGCCTTTCGAAGATACTCCTTTGCCTCCTGAGCGCACAAGCCTTTCATGATACTCCTTTGCCTCAGAGCGCGCAAGCCTTTCGAAGATACTCCTTTGCCCATGAGTGCGCAAGCCTTTCGAAGATACTCCTTGGCCTTCTGAGCACGCAAGACTTTTGAAGATACTCTTTTGCCCATGACCGCACAAGCCTTTTGAAGATACTCTTTTGCCCATGAGCGCACAAGCCTTTCAAAGATACTCCTTTGCCCATGAGTGCACGAGCCTTTCAAAGATACTCTTTTGCCTCCTGAGCACACAAGCATTTCAAAGATACTCCTTTGCCCATGACCGCACAAGCCTTTCGAAGATACTCTTTTGCCCATGAGCGCACAAGCCTTTCGAAGATACTCTTTTGCCCATGAGCGCACAAGCCTGTCAAAGATACTCCTTTGCCCATGACCGCACAAGCCTTTCGAAGATACCTTTTGCCCATGAGCACACAAGCCTCAAAGATACTCCTTTGCCTCCTGAGCGCACAAGCCTTTCAAAGATACTCTTTTGCCCATGAGGGCACAAGCCTTTCAAAGATACTCTTTTGCCTCCTGAGTGCGCAAGCCTTTCAAAGATAATATTTTCCCCACGAGCGCGTGAGCCTTTCAAAGATACTTCTTTGCCCCCAGAGCGCACCGGCCTTTCAAAGATACTCCTTTGCCCCCTGAGCACACGCGAGCCTTTCAAAGATACTCCTTTGCCTCATGAGCGTGCAAGCCTTTCAAAGATACTCTTTTGCCTATGAGTGCGCAAGCCTTTCAAAGATACTCCTTTGCCCATGAGCGTACAAGCCTTTCAAAGATACTCCTTTGCCTCATGAGCGCAAGCCTTTCAAAGATACTCCTTTGCTGAGCGCAAGCCTTTCAAAGATACTCTTTTGCCCCATGAGTGTGCGGGCCTTTCAAAGATACTCCTTTGCCTCAAGAGCACACAAGCCTTTCAAAGATACTCCTTTGCCTCATGAGCGCACAAGCCTTTAAAAGATACTTCTTTGCCTCCTGAGCGGACAAGCCTTTCAAAGATACTCCTTTGCCTCATGAACACGCAAGCCTTTCAAAGATACTCTTTGCCCCATGAGCGTGCAAGCCTTTCAAAGATACTCTTTAGCCCCATGAGCGTGCAAGCCTTTTAAAAGATACTCTTTTGCCTCATGAGTGCCAAGCCTTTCAAAGATACTCCTTTGCCTCCTGAGCACGCAAGGCTTTTGAAGATACTCCTTTGCCTCCTGAACGCACAAGCCTTTCGAAGATACTCTTTTGCCCATGAGTGCGAAAAGACGCGTTTGGCGCATGCACACACACACGGTCCATGGTCATAATAATTCGGCTTCGCGCCCACTGTTCAGAGAGTCAAAGCTAGTCCACAGTCTAGTAAACGTTTCTTGCTTGCGCCGACTGAAAACATGTGAGAAACATCATGAGACAGGAGAGACTCGGACATTGCAGTACTGAACAATGTACAGTTTATATGCATGTGGATTTGGATAAAACAGTTAATCGATTTGATGCTGTGCCCGAATGCCATTTAGCCCTTCACAGTGGCATATAGCGGACGGGCATGCAGGGCTATTAAATAATTTTTCTTATTATCATGCTACTTTTCTTATTAAATTAATATTGCTATTCATTTGCAATAGGTCGGCATGAAACGGAAGTTGTGATTGTCTTTTCTTCTCTACTGTGACATCTATCCGAGTGAAACGGCATCTGAAATAAGAGGGCAGGACTTGATTTCATCCTTCGGGAATTGATTGGATTGTTGGAAGTTAGGTGTTGCTAACAAAATGGAGGCAGATATGAATGACTCACTCCGAGTACCCTCACATTACTGTAAGAACTTTATTTATTGAGGATGACGAGTACGGTTAACGGCATTAGACAGCACGAGCCTTTCGAAGATACACTTTTGCCCATGAGCGCACAAGCCTTTCAAAGATACTCCTTTGCCCCATGAGCATGCAAGCCTTTCAAAGATGCCGACTTTAAAATTAATACTGCAATTCATTTGCCCTACGACATCATAATGCATCACAGCATAACCGACGTGCAGCAAGGACAATAAAAGATTAGATAGCTTACTCCTCATTTAAAGAACAAATTGTTTATCACCAAATACTTCATCCTCGTCATTTCCTGTGATAATAAAATTAAGTGAATTATTAAATAAATGAGTAAATAAATAACAAGCAAACTTAAACTTGTTTGCTTTAAATTTGCTGTGAATAATTTGCTGATGCAGGTAAAAAAACATAAAAAAAAAAAACAAAAAAAAAAAAAAAACGATTTACTTTCACTTCTGGGTGAAAAAATTATTTATTTAAATACTTCTGTTTTTACTTGAGTAATTTTCAGGTGTCTCTACCCACCTCTGCTCACATCTCCAAACTCTTACAATCAGCAACATGATCAGACGTGTGTTTATCACTGGAACTTTAACCTGAAAATATCCTTATGTTGTACTTTGCCCTGTTTAAACACACCCACTGTTCAGAAACTCTTACAACACTTACCAGGAAGAGACTAACTTGTTATTTCTCTTTTCTGTCATACTAACTTTGTCTCGACAAAAGCATAAAAGAATCGGCTATCAATGAAGAACAAAGAGAAAAACTTTTAGGAAGGATTTTTGAGAAGATTGTTTCTGAACAGACAGCAGATCTTTGTGGTTAGTAATTTTTGAAAGTTAAAGTAAAGTTTAGACTGCAGGAGCTCAAACAGTGAAAATGGCTTCACTATCTGAAGATGATTATATTTGTCCCGTGTGTCATGAAATCTTCAGTGTTCCTGTTCTTCTGTCATGTAGTCACAGTTTCTGTAAAGAGTGTCTTCAACAGTTCTGGAGAATCAGGGAAACTCAGGAGTGTCCTGTCTGCAGGAGAAGATCCTCAAATCCTGAACCTCCATTTAATCTTGCGTTAAAGAACTTGTGTGAGTCGTTCCTGAAGGAGAGAAATGAGAGGCGTTCATCAGGATCTGAGGAGATCTGCAGTTTACACAGTGAGAAACTCAAACTCTTCTGTCTGGAGGACAAACAGCCTGTGTGTTTAGTGTGCAGAGATTCAAAACAACACGACAATCATAAATTCAGACCCATCGGTGAAGTGGTTTCATCATATAAGGTAAGATGGATAAACACTTGTTTAAGCTTATGTATTACATGTATGAACATATTACAGAAATCTCTGGTGTCTTATAGATTTTCACTTTAAATTCTAGAAGGATCTCAATACAGCACTGAAGTCCTTACAAGAGAAACTTAAACACATGAAAACATTAAAGGAGAGTTTGAGAAAACAGTTCAACACATCAAGGTGAGGATTGATTCTTTTGACATATTCAAGAGTTTGATTAGAAGAGATGAATTGATTTGTGTGATATAATTACATGTTCCTTTATTGACTGGAACACACACACACACACACACACATGTTTGTTTTTGTGAATTGTGGGACTTTCCATAGACTTCAATGCATTTTACACTGAACAAACTGTACATTCTATCCCCCTACCCTGCCCCTACCCCTAAACCTAACCCTCACAGGAAACTGTGCAAACTTTTACTTTTTCACAAAAACTCATTCTATATGATTTATAAACCATTTACATTGTGGGGACTGGCTGGTCCCCACCTCAGGTTTATATTACTCATGGGGACATTTGGTCACAAAAGCACAACACACACACACACACACACACACACACACACACACACACACATTCTCTCTCTCTCTCTCTCACACACACACACGCACACACACACACACACACACACACACCACCACACTAACCCACATTTACTCACTCACTCTTCATGCTGCTCCAGAATCAGTTGGTCTTTGAGATGATTGAAGTGAATGTGATCTGATTTCAGTCTCAAGCTGAGCACACAGAGCGTCAGATTAAACAGCAGTTTGAGAAGCTTCATCAGTTTCTCAGAGATGAAGAAGAAGCTACAATCACTGCTCTGAGGGAGGAAGAGGAGCAGAAGAAGCAGATGATGAAGGAGAAGCTGGAGGAAATGAACAGACACATCTCAGCTCTTTCACACACAATCAAAGACATGGAGGAGATGATGAAAGCCAGTGACGTCTGCTTTCTGAAGGTCTGATTTCAGATCATTGGTTGATCATTGGTTCATTGATTGAGATCTTGATGATAAATGGTGTGTTTGTTCTGCAGGAGTTTCCAGTCTCAATGGAAAGGTGAGTGATCTGCTCCTGTCTCTGGTCTCTCTGGTTCTGATCCAAAGCCACTGCAGTTCTGACTCCTGAATGTTCTTCCAGAGTCCAGAGCTCACGGCCGGATCCACAGATGGCTTCTGGAGTTTTGATTCATGTGCCACGTTACTTGGGCAACCTGCCGTTCAGAGTCTGGAAGAAGATGCAGGACATCGTCCAAAACAGTGAGTCTGACTGCAGAAGATCTGAGCTGGAAATGATGGAGGGGTGGAGAGTTAGAGGTGCTTCATGAAAGATAGATAGATAGATAGATAGAATGGCAGTTTAATGGACTATATGTATGGAGCGTTCTTTAGAACTTCTGCATTAATTTAAGTCAGCTGGAAAGATGTAATTTGCTGGTGTGTTGATCAGTAGTGTAATACTTAGTTTATAATCAGAATATAGTCACTTAAATAGTCAGACATAGCTTTAATTTAGTTATTCAAATGTAAGACAGCATAAAAAATAAATAATGAAGACGTACCTCATTGTTCCTCCTCGGCTAAATTCAGTTCAACCATCAGTTTTCACACTTTTATGTGAAAAAAAGCTTCAGAAATTAATATTGTGCACTTTAGTTAGATTAATTGAATAAATATGTGTTTTTACAAGTGTGCTGAAATCATTGATCTTGTGCTGCACTGACTGAATGACAGTCTGTGGGATTTTACAGAGTTTTGATCATTTTTAGGAAAATTGTAAGTCTGATCAGATATAAAAGATAAAGTGACCCGAGTCAGAACAGTCTGAAGATCAGAGTCGAGTTTGGTGGTTGTTCAGAGGAGTTACAATTAGAAAATTTAATCTCAGAATCATAATAATAATTTCTCAAGCCAGCATAATTAGTTAGTCAAACACAACAGTGAGAATAAACTATTTTAAACCAATAAAGACTATAAGAGCCAATAAAATGAAGATGATCAGATGCTGCTGAAGATCAGACACACACTTCCAGTTTTTCATCTACAGCATAAATCTCATCAGATCTCATTGATTTATTGTGATTTTAATTGATGGACACAAATGTCTGAATCACACATTTAATGTTTGTAGTTGATGATAAAATGAGTGAAACTAATAACAGCACTGACAGTGATCAGAGGAAAGTGTGTTTGATCAACAGTGTCATAATTCATAATAATCTGTGTTGGTTCACTCTTGATCATTATATGTATGTGGCGACCAGGGTGGGCGAGAGCCGTGAGGAAACGGCGTAAGGCCGGTGACGCGAGAGTTAATGAGCCCCACCTGGGAGGTGTCTCTCTCTTGAGTCTCTCACGGAGGAGCTCCGGGAGCATAAAAGGAGGAGCGACGACAGTGAAGGATGAGAGAGGACCAGGCCTGGACTTTATTTTATGTTTTATTATGTTTGTGTGGCCAGCAGACGTCCGCGAGTGTCCTGCT
>JAOTNS010000226.1:0-76983 GCA_028476615.1 Culter alburnus
GCACTTCGAGAGGACACAAACTTGACTAGAGAAAAAAAAAAGGGGTACAAGTCTGTCAATGGGTAATCAGCAACCCTCTGTAACTTCAGGCTCAGGGATAGTCCAGGCCAGTTAAAGCCAGATAAAGAATCCTAAGTTTCCATTCAGAAGGCGGGTGGGGTATTTATCTAGACTCAAGTGGCTTTCCGGTCACACGTAAGCCATCTGCATCCCGAAGAAAAAAGGATAGGGCATGTGGATTGTAAATAGCCTTGAACTTAATCTCATTTTATCCTCTGTGTCCCATTTATTGGACATTGTAGAAAGGCTGCCGAAAAATCTGTCTAAATGTAAACAGCAATCACATAGCCATATTTTGAGCACCAGGCGATGGCTACTTCTGGAGGAAAAATATAGGAGATAGGGAAGTCCATCCAGGGCCCTAGGCAAAACCTGCGTGAATAGTCACTGGGGTTGTGTGGGGCAATTGATGGGTGACTTTAAATTCTACCGTACGGAAGTGGAGTGTGATTCAATGGGGCAGCGCATCAAACTGAGACATAAGGGCAGTAGAAAAATAGAAAGATTCGGGTTGGGTCCGGTCTGCTGACAGTGGATGGGTACTGCACTAGATGGTTGGTTGCTGTCACCTTCTGCAACAGTGTTAGAACAATGGGAGAAGAGAATACAACTTTGATAGTATCTTTGTGCTGAATTTTGGTCAGTGGATGTAAGGGTAAAGAAGTCGTTGAAGTCAGCATCTTTATACTGAAGAGAGAAATCATCAGTGACTAAATTATTAACCTCCGGGTAACGGCTTTGTCCTCAGTTCATCCAAATTTTTGTGGGAGGGGTCCTGGAGGTAAGGCAATAACTTCCTGATGTCCTGTTCAATAAAAAAACTCTTAGGTGAGCAATGCAGGGGATCCATGCTAGTTACCGTCGGGAAAGTCAAAAACAAACCGAAAAGTAAATATAGAAAAAAAAGATTAGATATATAAATATAAGTATATAAATAGTAACTAGGTAATAAAGGTAGGGGTCAGAAAAAGAGTTGGACCCAAACAATTAGCCTGGTACAATGTGGACATTGGGGTTGTATGTCACTCTGACGTATAAGCGAAAACAACCAACCACTATTTGACCTAAACTACAACAACCAAAATGGTAACCAGTTTAGGTAAATCGTAATAATCATCCACTGTGGCGATAAAAAAATTATAGGGTGATGGGATACACAAATAACCTTGCCAGTGTCATATGTCATATAAAAAATGGAACATCATATGCTTCAAGCATGGATTGAAGTGTTAAGCAAGAGGGCAGTCGTCCTTTATGGTATATGGCTCATCCTGCCCAGTAGGGTTCAACTACCAGCAGGCGGAGGAAAAAAAGTAATAGGATGGGATAAAGTCAGTAATGTGACCAGCGGTTTTGACCATGAAAAACAAAAATAAGCGGGAACCCAAGGATCCAGATCACAAAGTGCCTTAAACTCACAAGACGCACATCCCATTGACTGAAGATAGTAGATGCTCAGATGTTCATCATACAAAGCACTGAAAGTCTTGACAATGAAACTAATACTTTTTGTCCAAAATGACAATCTGCATAATTTCAGCAAAGTCAGGTAACCTCCAGTGCAGCCATAAGGCAGATCATCCCCAACTTAGTGTACTGTTCCGGGGACAGGTAAGTCACTGAAGTGAAATTAAAGGGACACTTGCTTGCTGTTGAAAGTGTGGGTCTAATATATGGCCGTCTGGGTACCATCCAGCATGCAGAAGGCTCCCAATTGCATGATTGGGAAACTTTAGGATATCCACATAACATAAGTCCTTGCTCGGGGGTCTGGCATGCAGGAGGGGTAACACACACATTAGAATAATGATGCAAACGTTGGTGACAACAGTCAAAATCAATGAAACATATGAAAAATATGGTGAAAAATTTGAAACGATAGTGAATGCGGTCACATACACGCAATATGAAAAAAAGCTATTCTAAGATTGACAAAAAGGCGTATTAGGGGTCAACGGCGCAACGTTCCACACACTAACTGACCAAAAACACTCAATCATACGGTTACAGGGAAAATAAATGCTCGCAAAGAAGATGGGGTGTTGAATAAATTGTGAACATCATAGGTAAATCATAAAAGTGGGAAAAGTATCAAGAAAGTTCTGCGCAGACATTTGGCGAATGGTGGTTTGAGTCCAGATAAACCGATAGTTTCTGCAGTGTGGAGTTGAACAGAAACGGACCAGTAATTCACACAAATGATCTTTTCAACGGGTCATGCGAATTCAGGTGCCAAGGTCATGTGGGTCCCCGTACAAGGTTCTGGACCCACGGTACAACAAGAATGTCAGATGACAGTCGTAGGGTAATAGTGGCGCGCATTTCTCATGCATATTGCCCCCTAACACTTCGACGTTTGGCAAAATTTTCAGTTAGTGCGGTGTAGGGCTTATTTTGATTTTTGTGTCGGTACCATTGGGGTAGTGGGTGGGAAAATACACATGCATTGCCTCATGAGACAGATATCACACTAAATAAATGTGAAAATAGTGTCTGTCTTGTAAACCAGAAACATATACAGCACAGTGCTGGACTCCCGAACCGGAATGACACCTTCAATAGTCCTGGCTATGTCTGGGGGCATAGCGTACAGTAGGTGAAAGTGTGCAAATGTCTTCAGTTTGTTTTGGTCAACGAGAAACAACCTTTATGACACCATAAGGGGGGGAGTCAAAGGGATGGTACAGGTGTAGTTAATTATCAGTGGGTCACATCATGCACTGTCGTTGCATAATCGTATAACTCTAGGTGTACTTGTAGCAAAGCACCTGATTCTGCACAATTTACCTTTCACTGGAAATTCAAGCATGGTGGCCCGCAGACAATCGAGGGCAGATATGAAACGTCATACGGGAATGTAAAGCTTTCAGAACTAACACACACACAGCATGGTGCAACCAAAAGGTAAGTCATGCGTACGCCAATATAGACACAGTCCCTTTGTAAATGTTAATTTCCGTTAGCTAGCAAAAAATAACGAGCCCCTTCTTGTGTCCAAGGTGGGTACAAGGTCATATTCAAAGAGTGGTGTAAAATCGTAAAAAAAAAGGGGTTACATCATATCACAAACGTCCGAGAAAGTCATCCGGGAGTTAAAAAAAATGCTGAAAGCGGGGAAAACCAACTCATAAATACTATTTAGAGAGCCTCTCGCAATTCTGTGTGGCATATTTCCAGAAGCCAAGTCGGAATGAAGGTAAGATTATGTAGTACGTTGTAAAAAAAAAATTAACTTGAGAGATGATGGTGCGCAGTATGACGTTGCGCACCTCAAAGTCTCAACTATAATATCAAGAATATTTTCATCTCAATCCTCGGCAAAAAGCATGTAATTTGTCAGTGAAATAGATTTGCCTTGAACCAAAAAGTTAACATGATTTAGGGGCCACTGGGGTTAACACTGTGGGAGATGATAATTCCAAATGCTGCATGTCTTGTTTTCAACACCTTTGCATGTCATGGATAATAGATACAAATATGTATAGGTGGATCGGCGTACTTTCAGCAGCATCCGAAATATATTCGCACAGTTCAGACAACGGCTTAAGAATTGTCCTTCCAATATTGGGTCGGTATATCTTGAAAGAAAATTGCAAGGGGGGTAACCGTTTGGTTCGGGGGTCTAGTAGCAATGATCACTTATGTGTTACCCTACAATCATCAACCGAACTCACATATGATACTTAGTCTTCACTGGAAAACAGTTTTTCGTTTTAATTTGAATCACAACACATGTTGTCGCACACATCTTGAACAAACTGGCTGGGGGGTACCAGAGAACGAATAACTGGGTGGATAGCTCCCCAAATAGGACGCAAATAACATCAATTGCAGGTCTAGAGCAGACGAGGTACATGAGTAGGAAAACACCTCCAGCTTCAACAGTAACATTGGCTAAGTTTAGTTAAGAATAGGGATAGTAGGACGACATAATTGGATGCTGAAGTCCATCTGGAAAATGCTGAAATGGTCATCCGGCTTTCTGTCCGCGGTGAGTTGGGCGCTTAACGAAATGAAGTCCTGACAGTGTGTGGTAACGGAGCAATGCTTAAATGCCGTGGTACTGCTTAAGCACATCACACATGCCAAACAACTTAAATCATGGTGAATAAGAATGAGTAAAAATATGTGGTTATCGTGCTTTTGGTGGTGTCACAAAAAGTCCCCTAAACATAATATAAGTCTTAAAATCACACCCGAAAATACACCATTCGAAAACAGTTTTGCGTAACCTGAGGTGATTGACAACATAACATTTAAAGAAATAAAGTCCATTTTGCATAGGATGGTGTGGTAAATTACAAATGTTCCTTAATAAATGTACATGAGCCAGCCTGAATCTACTCAAGTGATCTTCGGGTTGGTAAGGTTGCATATCCTACATAGTAGATTGCGTGTGCTAAGGGCAAACCATGGAGTCTTGAAAGAGCTAGACATGTGTGGAATACATTGTGGGCAGGTGAGTCGTAGGGTCTAATGTTAGTGAACATGGCTCAGTGCGTGGTAGTTCTGTGATTGCGACCTCAAGAAGAGCGACCGTTTGGACATAAATGGCTTGAATCAGTTGGCAAACCTTGGACTTGCCACACCAAGATTTCGAAGGGCGGACGGCGTGCTGTGTGCACTGAAAAAATACAAAAGTTAATGCTGTTACAAACAAGGAGCACACGCTAAGCAAAAAGGTAGATACACGGATACGAAACGTGAAATGAAGAAAATGGGGGCTTAGAGACACTTCTACGTCAGGAGAAAAAAAAGGGAGAGTCCATAACAAAGGGATTGATCTGTAAAGTGAGAAAAGAAAAATTATGTATAAGGCAAGGTGATATAGTGTTATGACCAAAGAGGCTTGACGCCTATATATATTAAAAACAAAATTGTAAACGTCAGGATGGTATAGTACAAAGTAATGAACACTGTTTTAATTGCAACAGATATTTAAAATTATAACTCCTTCGTGGGGTGTCACATATAGCAGTATTTTCACCTCACATGATTACAATAATCGTTGACCTCACCGGTGCCCTTGTACACACAAGCTTATAGCATACCAAATTAAACATAGAATAAGTTAGGGGGTTTTATTGCTAAGGGGGGCTAAGTTATAATGATATTATAGGGCAATAAGAAAACACGGCTATGTGGTCGGGTACATTAAATAATAAAACCAAGCCAAAACTTCAAAAATGTTGAAAACTACCTAACTTTGTGTAAATTAGCAAAATCCTAAAAGAAAAAATACAAAAAGGTATAAGGCTATTCGTATAACATGTTTAGGCGAAGTTAAAACCTTTGTTAACAAATAAAAAGTGGGTGGTTTAATGTATCAGTACACCCAAAATTACATTGCAACCTAATTAAGCGATGTTATAAACACAATAGCCACTAACTACATGATCGGGGAAGGTTATGAAGGGTTTTTTGTAGAGGGTCAAACAAAAAATAATAAATTAAATTAAATAGTACATAAAAACAGCAATGCGACACAGAATAATACATTTGACTCACACAGATTACCGATACAAAATAAATTCGAAATAAGTAAAGTCTAGAATATGACATATAATCTGAACTAATTTACCAAAGTACTTAGAAAATACAACGTAAATATTCGATATAAAACATACCGATGAAATGGTTTGCATAAAAAAGATATTACATTCAAACGTGCATGGTCACTACTGCTAGGACATGTGTTTTGGTCCTGATTTTTGCGATTTTATAACCAAAGAGAATTTCTACACGAGGTCGAGAGATCTGTTTGGTGCTGGGAGACAGTCTACTTCGATGAACGATTGGGACATCGCGTACAGAATACTGAGAGAGGGCCAGTCGGATAGGCGTTCGATGGGTAAGTGACTCAATGAGGAAAATATACAATCGTGGCGCATCATGGTGCTAATATTGATTTTTTATATTTAAATAATGATTATTACTCTTTGGGGTCTAGGAGATTATTAAAATGTATAATTGGCATACAGTATATTATAGGGAAATGGTCGCTTAGACTAAGGTTGAAGGTGTGGTTACAAAAGTGTTTACATCGTCTTAAGGATCAATACCCAATATCAGCTACCGTGTGATGCCTTATGGAGGAATAATCGGACAAGATTCTCACATAAATAGTAGACAGATTTATATAATCTCAATGCAATTATTCGTAGCCACAGCACACGGGCCTGTGGTGAGTGTGGTGGTGAAACAGCACTGGGAATAAGGGGCAATCGTTCACATATTCAGGCAGAGGGTCTCTAATGGGGGTTGTGTTATCGTTGGAGTTGTAAGAAGAAGCTCCGTGCGTCTCTGTTTTGTGTCCTTAGTGGCTCGTGCATGACACAACTAAAATAAGGGTATGACCCTCCATAGCGATGAAACTACAGACAAGAGTGAACATAACTGGTCTATGAAAAGAGCTTTAAAGAATAATGAGAAGCATAGTTATAGCTTACCTCTTATGATTTTGACGTTCGACCCCTCCGCCAAAAATGTCTTCTGATCACTGCCGTTCACTTTCAAATGGTGTCTCTAACCGCATAATTGAACCAATTCTCTTAATAAATCGGTGAAATTTTTCTTAATTTTATTAGTTTATTTTTACTCAAATTAAGCCTAAAAATTGCACACATTTTCTTAAATAAAAGAGGAAAACGTATCTCTTGGTTTTATTAGTGAATCTTCTTAATATATTCTATCAAACACAAAACCACAATTTCAATAATGAAATGTACCCATTATATTTATCACGTTATTTTTTTTAATGAAAATTACAAGACCCATGATTCATTTTTTTAGTGCAGCAATTTGTATATTCTCAAATGTCAGGGTGGTAAAACTGAAAATATTTTATCAACTCAAGGTAATAATGTTAAGCCTGATACTGTATACAACATCTAGAGGACCCAGTTGTAACGATCATCACTCTGGCAGGGATCCATTGCATGCTTTATTAATAACAATCGTAGTCGTACAGGCAGGAGCAAACAGGTGTACAGGGAATAGGCAGAATCATGGTCAGAGAACAGGCAGATATTCAGGGCTGGCAGAAAACTCACAGAAACCGATAAACAGGCAAGAGTCAGAGGCAAGCGGCAATGGGTTGATAACAGGTAATCAGACAGATAGATAACGCTCAGTAATGTTCACCACGGCAAAACAAGACTTCACGATGACATGGAGAGCAAGTGGTGCTTAAATAGTCCGGGTAATAGGTAACAGCTGTGCAGTGATTAGTCCAAGGCACGGGCTTATGGGAAATGTAGTGTGACAGGTAGTCTATAGAGTTAGTATTCTGGAGAAGGCTCCCTCCGATGGTCAGAGGAGGGAACCACAGAGTTCGTCTCCATGACAGGGCGGCGTGGAAGAGGTAGTGGCTGTAGTAGACCTGCGGGAATCTGATGAGTTTGTTTGTTAGTGTTACAAATGTGGCAAGCTTTGACAACTGAGTAGTATCTGCGGGAAGAGATGACCACCAGAACTGGTTCTGCATGAGCTGTATGGTAGCGGCTATGCCCGGGTGACCAGAGGTGGGTGAATTGTGGACCAGTTCGAGGACACGGGTGCGAAAGTTTTCAGGGACGAACACCCTGTCTGGAGGACAGTTTTCAAGAATCTCACCCTCTGCGTTGGCCTGTTCCAGTTCAGAGATTATGTCCCACTGTATGGGTGCAACAATGAGAGAAGCAGGTATAAAAGTTCCTGAATTTACAGTGGTCTCACTTTCGAATTGACGGGACAGAGCATCGGCTTTGACATTCTTCGACCCTGGGCGATAGGTTACAGTGAAGTGGAAACAAGAGTGACCATCGTGCCTGACGAGGATTGAGTCTTTGTGGCTGTGCGTAGGTATTCAAATTTTTGTGGTCGCATAGCATGAAATGAATGGCTTTAACAGGGGGGGGGGTTTGATAGCAGTCCCGTCCAAGGCCCAATAAGACGCCATAGGAACCTCAACGCTGCCTTAACATAAAAAAAAAGGAGACGCAGTTCTCGGGATCATACAAGCCACAAATTTCGACAAAGTCTGTGAACTGGGCGGTTGGAAAAATGGGTATCCTAGAATAGCAATGTGTATGTTATCAATAACTGGTAGTATTGACCATTGAGGCGCGTGAGACGAGGACCGCTACTAATCACAGTGGCTGTAGCCTATTCCTCATCTAAGATAAATATTTTTAACAAATTACATTGCCCATACTCACCGGAAAGAATGTGAAGAAAATGGGAATTGAAGAGTAGAGGAAAAAGGGGATGCGGACCCATTAGGGCGGGAATGTGGATCAAACTGAATCACATCATATGCGCAAAATAACATATAGGGACGGTTATGTGGGGTACAGTAGTGTGCAAGCACGTACCTGTACTGAAGGCGCAGTGAGGAGGATTAGTGCTCATTCTGCGGGAGTGACATTACCGAGAGTGGGTTCGTCGATTGTCATTTGATATTCTTATGGCTTGAATGGTTCGTAACACACAGAGAAAGGGATGTGTGTCAGGGGCATTTGGGGTGGGAACAAGAGCTTTTGGATGTGCACTGATATTGCGCCTCTCTGCAAACCGCAATACGGGTGAGGATTAGTGATGGCGTTCCATGTGCAATCCGATGATGTGAGTGAAAATGTAGTGTGGGGAAATACACATGAACTGAGAGATCTGGTGGGGGGTCGGGAAAATGATAAATAAATCTCTATAAAATTTGCATGTCGAGGGATGAGTAAGTATGGAAAGCTTTTATGAAATCTCGGCGTGGCCAGGGTCGTCGGTGCTATCTGCTCGCACGTGGGTTAGGAAGAGCCAGGGATTAAGGGAAATGGTTGATTCAATGCTCGAACCTCTCGGGTTGACTAAAAGTGTTGCCCACAGCCCCAGGAAATCCCTTAGGGGGATATACTATCCTCACAACAAACATCATAAGGTGAGTGCCTTGGGCGGCGGGTATTGGGGGTACAGTGACACTGGTGGGTTACTTCATAAATAGGTGAGGAGGGTTGGGCCTCGACTGCACCAGGGGTCGTTTAGTGGTGGCATCTGGTAGCGGGGTAAGGAAAACCAGACAGTATAAATTTCTCCACAGTGTCCAGATTTTGCCACAGATAAATAGGACACAAAGCAGAGGTGTTAAATGGCGGGCTGCTCGTCGCTACAGTTCTTAATAACAATATTTGAAGACACATAAGAGAGGAAAAAAAAAGAAAAAAAGAAAAGGAAAAAGAAGGGGAGGGAAGAAAAAAAAGAAAAAGGAAGGGGGGGGAAAGAAGAGGGGGAAGGAGGGGGGGAAAAGGAGGGAGGAAAAAAAAGAGAGAAGGAAAAAAAAGGAAGGAGGAAAAAAAAAGAAAAGGGGGAGAAGGAGGAAGAGAAAAGAGGGAAGGAGAAAGGGAGGGAAAAAAGAAAAAAAGAAGGGAAGGAAGGGGGGGAAAGGGGGAAAAGAAAGAAAGAAAAAGGAAAAGGGAAAAAAGAAGAAAAAGGGGAGAAAAAAAAAAAAAAAAAAAAAAAAAAGAGGAGAAGGAAAGAGAAGGAAGGAAGAAGAGGAGAAAAAAAAAAAGAAAAAAAGAAGGAAGGAGAAAGACAAAAGCCGCAGAGAAAAAAAAGAAAAAAAAGGGGGAAAAGAAAAAAAAAAAAAAGAAGGGGGGAAAAAAAAAAAAAAAAAAAGGGAAGAAAATCACCTAGCCTGAGGTTCGATGGAAAGCTCAGTAATTACGACAAAAAGGGTGACTGGTGTTGGAATATTGCGAATCTTGCGACCCCCGTGCGTTAGCGGGAGTATGTTTATCACCTGTAAAATATGGCGATCTCAAGACTGTCCGGACAATCTATGCATTTAATCCCGACATGCCCGCTCGATATGCAACTCTTAGTAAAACGGCTGCTTCTGAAGGCCATGGCTTAGTGTGTCACTCGGTCAGAAATTGGTTAAAAAAATAAGAACCGCAAAGGTGCGGGAGAGCAAGGGACGTATTCAGCGCAGGGGTCTGCGTCCGGGAAAGAGGAAAGAAGGGGAAAGAGGGAAAAAAGAAGGGGAAAAAAAAAAAGGAGAAGGGGAGGAGAAAGGGGAAAGAAAGAAAAGAAAGGGAGGGGAAAAGGGAAGGGGGGAAAGGGGGAAAGGGGGGAAAAGAGAAGGGAAAAAGGGGGGGGGGGGAGGAAGGGGGAAAAAGAAGAGGGGGAGAAAAAAGAAAAAGGGAAGGGGGAAAAGGGGGGAAAAAAAAAAAGGGGAAGGAAAGAGGAAGAAGAAAGGAAAAAAAAAGAGGGGGAAGGGGGGGGAGGGGAAAAAAGAAAGAAAGAAGAAGAAAAGAAAAAAGAAAGAAAAAAAAAGAAAAGAAAAAAGGGAGGAAAAAAAAAAAAAAAAAAGGGGGGAGAAAAAGGAAGGGGGAGGGGGGGAGGGGGGGAGGGAAAAAGGGGGGGAAAGGAAGGAGGGGGCGGAAGAAGAGGAGGAGGGAGGAAAAGAGAAAGGGAAAAAGGAAAAAGGAGGAGGGAAAAAGGAGGGGGGGAAAAAAGAAAAAGGGGAAGAAGGAAGGGGGAAAAGAAGGGGAAAAAAGGGAGGGGGAAGGGGAAGGGAGAAAAGGAAGGAGAGGAGGGGAAAAAAAGGAGGGAGAAAAAGGAAGGAAAAAAGAAAAAGGGGGGAAAAGGGGGGGAGAAGGAAGAAAAAGGGGGGAAGAAAAAAAAAAACAAGAGGAAAAAAAGGGGGAGAGAAAAGAAAAAGAGGGGAAAAAAAAGGCGAAAAAGAGAGGGGGGAAGAGAGGAGGGGGGGAAAAAAAGAGAAAGGAGGGGGGGGGAGAAAGGAGGGGGAAAGGAAGGAAAACAGGGGGGGGGAAAAAAAAAAGAAGAGGAAGAGAAAGAAAAGAGAGAAGAAAATGGAAGAAAAAAGGGAAAAAAAAGAAAGCAGAAAAAAAAGAGGAAGGGGGGAAGAAAAAAAAAAGAAAAAAAAGGGGAGAAAAAAAAGAAAAAAAAAGAGGAGGAGAAAAAAAAAAGAAAAAGAAAAAGGACAAAGGGGAGAAAGAAAAAGAAAGGGGAAAGAGGAAAAAAAAAAAGAGGGAAAGGAGAAAAGAAAAAAAAGAAAGGGGGAAAAAAAACGAAGGGAAAAAAGAGAAAGGGAGAAGGAAAAGAAAAAAAAAAAAAAAAAAAAAAAGGAGGGGAGAGAAAAAAAAAGAGAGGGGAAAAAGAAAGGGGAAGGAAAGAAAGGAAAGAAGGGAGGAGGAGAAAAAAAGCGGGAGGAGAGAAAAGGAAAGGAGGGAAAGGAGAAAAAGAAGAAGGAAGGAAAAGGAGGAGGAAAAGAAAAGGAAAGCAAAGAAAAAAAGAAAAGGAGAGAGGGAGGGAAAGGAGGGAAGGGGGAAGAAAAGGCGCAGAAGGGGAGGAACGGAAAAGGGAGAAGGAAAAAAAAGGGGAGAAAGAAGGGCAGGAAGAGGGAAAAAAAAGAGAAAGAGAAAAAGAAGGAGGGGAAGGGGAGGAGGAAAGAAAGAAGGGAGAGGAAAAGGGGAAAAGGGAAAAAGGGGAAGAGGAAGAAAAAAGGAGAAAGAGAGGGGGGAGAGAAAGAAAAAAAGAGAAGGGAGGGGGAAAAAAAGGGGGAAGAAGAGAAAGACAAAGGGAAGCGAGTGAAAGAGGGGGGGAAGGGAGGGGAGAGGAAAGGGAACAAAGGGGAAAAAGAGAAAAGGGGAAAAAGAAAGAAGTGGGGGAGAAGAAAAAAAGAAAGAAAAAAGAAAAAACAAGAAAGGGAGGAAAGAAAGGGGAAAGAAAGAAAAAAAAAAGGGAAAAAAGGGAAAAAAAAAAGGGGAAGGGGAAAAAAGAAGGGGAGGGGGAGGGGGGGAGGGGGAGAAAGGGGGGGAGGGGAAGAGAAAAAAAAAAGAACGGACAAAAAAAAGATGTGGCAAACGGCCTTTTTCATTCACTCCTTCTTTCCCCTCTCCTTCCCGTCACTGTGGTGTTGACCGATGTGGTATGCGGTTATTATAATTTATGGATGAAATATGAATATAATAATTCATAAGGTTATGAATAAATTATGATTCATATATCGACCCAACGGGAATTAAACATATATTGTGAATCAATTACAACGAATTATAATCAATTACATATATGATTAGTTCTGGTTTAATAATTATTTAGAGAAACTGTTCGTTTGTCCAGCAAACTAAGTCCCTCACAGAATATTATAAACAGAGTTATTATCTGGCCATGAAAATAACTTGCTATTATAACATCAAAGCATAAAGCGATCGAAAACGTTAAAGTGACTTGGTTTTCAGCTGAAAGAACAAACAGAACAATCGAGCGTGAATAACGTTTTAATATATGCAAACTACGAATACAGAGGTTATACATCTAAATATATATACAAGAATACACATATATATACACGAGAATGAAAATGAAGAAAAGACAGGGAAAGAAAGATGATCAAAGAATGGCAAATTACACAGTTAAACCCTTTTGAGAGAGCCAGCACAGAAATCAGTTTAGACAAATTTAAGGTAAATGATAATACTTGCTTATTGGTTCAAGTCCGTGAGTAGCAGTTTCAACGCGCTTGGCTTGGTCCTTTCCGAGAGGGTTTCTCCGGCGGGTTTTCAAAAGAGGTTTAACTTAAGTAACTTAACCGAAGAGAGAGAGAGAGAAAGGAAGTGGTCCTCCCGAGCTGCGCGCGTGGTTGGGAAGCGCGGTCACCTGAGGCGTCCGGGGAGACGTGCACGAGACGATCGGGAGGTCACCGGGAGAACAAAGAAAAGGTGTGTGTTGTTGTTTTTATGGAAACCCAAACTAACACACCTCCTGAATTGTAGCGGCCAATAGATGCGCAGCACTATCTGGCGGGCAAAGTTCCTTGGTTTGGTCTCCTAGATGAATTTGCATACTTAGTGGCCATCAGACCGGATTTCGAGATCGAGTGCTTTCTTCACAGTATCATTAAACACATAGAAAAATGCATATGTCAGCCATGTGACCCACCTCAGTAAATAGCTCGAGTCCGGAGCTTTACGGAGAGACCAAACTCGCCAGATTAGAAAGGCATAGACAAGAAGTTATGGTTTACAGACAAAATTATATCGTTAAAATGCACACTAGCACAAATACACTAATTTAAACACTAGGAAACATGCATAGGCCCTAAAATATATGAAATATATATTTCAGCATAGTGGTAGGATATATATACAGTTAAAAATTTATGTTTGTGTGTTTCTGTATGTGTGTCTGTGTGTGTGTTTTTGTGTGTGCCAGTGTGTGTGGGTGCTGGAATGTGGATCTGGCCCATAGTCCACATGAGGGGCCCCTTTGATGTCCTAAGAGCAAGGAAATTGGGCCTGCTGTGTTACCTCGGAGGGCAACAAAGGTGTCAAGTGGGCTCATCTTTAGTAGACTGTTCGGAGCCGATTTAGTGATTAAGAAACAAAGTTCATCAGGTTAAAAGCATTCTGAAAACTCCAAAGTTTATTGACTCTGAACGGATCCATCCAGACGTTACAGTGATCAAACACCTCTTTAAATCTCTGGAGGAAATATTCATAACTGGGAAAAGCAGATCCGTCATCATTCCATAAAGCCGTTATCCAATCCAAAGCCCTCCCCGTAAACAAGGAACAAATTAGAGCGATCTTACCAGCATCAGTGGTATGCATAGCAGGTTGAGTGAACATTGAAGAATGAAACCCTTGCATCGGGTAGGATCACCATCAAACTTTTCATGCAGCGAGAGGCGGGGATTCGGTGGTGACGGCATGCCTGCCGCGTGGGTAATGGCGGCCGTGGCAGGTGGTGGAGACACTACAGTCACAACAGGCTGGATACCTTGCAGAGCTTTCACTAGTTCCTCCGTGAGATTGGTCAGGCAGTTGAGCTGATGTTGATGGGCAGCGAGCTGGTTGGCTTGGGCAGATATAGAAGCGCACAGGTGAGTGAAAGCAGCTGAATCTTGGGCTGGCGAAGTCTTCTGTAACGAATCATCACTCTGGCAGGGATCCATTTGCATGCTTTATTAATAACAATCATAGTCGTACAGGCAGGGTCAGGCAGGAGCAAACAGGTGTACAGGGAATAGGCAGAATCGTGGTCAGAGAACAGGCAGATAGTCAGGGCTGGCAGAAAACACTCACAGTAACAGATAAACAGGCAAGAGTCAGAGGCAGGCAGCAACGGGTCAATAACAGGTAACAGCAGAATCAGCAACAGGTAATCAGACAGATAGATAGATAGATAGATAGATAGATAGATAGAGATAGATAGATAGATAGATAGATAGATAGATAACGCTCAGTAATGTTCACCACGACAAAACAAGACTTCACGATGACATGGAGAGCAAGTGGTGCTTAAATAGTCCGGGTAATAGGTAACAGCTGTGCGGTGATTAGTCCAAGGCATGGGCTTATGGGAAATGTAGTGTGACAGGTAGTCTATAGAGTTAGTATTCTGGAGAAGGCTCCCTCCGATGGTCAGAGGACAGAACCACGGAGTTCGTCTCCGTGACACCAGTAGATCATTGTGTCAGTGAAAAGAGAGTTGTAGATATCTCTCAAATACTGATAAAAACAGCTAATTTCAAGTATGGGTAAATATATATTTACAAATATTTGGTTGTACCACTTGACAAAAAAGTAATCAGTTTGTTGATGAACATATATGTAACAAATATCTCAGGAAAGGAGACATTATACACAACTGCAGAGATTTTATTAAGAAAATGAGTAGCGATCATTCAAAATTTTTTAAATAAAGTGCTAAAACAGCAATGAACAGACAAGATAAGAGAATCACCAAATCAGCTCCAACAGAGAGGATTATACAAACAGCCTGAGTCTGTCCATTACTGTATTTATTATAATTAAAGCAGTTTATATTTGAAAAAAAAAAAAAAAAAAAAATGACATTAAACACTGTAGGCAAATATACATATAAATAAAAAAAAAAAAAAATCTAAACTTGATGTTATCACTATTTCTTCAGGGTGCTTAGAGGTTTTTTTCTGTTTTCTGAGAAGAAGAAAATTTAAAAAAAAAATTGCTATTTTAAATATTATTGCAGATTCGCTCA
Source organism: Culter alburnus (assembly GCA_028476615.1). NCBI lineage: Eukaryota > Metazoa > Chordata > Actinopteri > Cypriniformes > Xenocyprididae > Culter > Culter alburnus. The sequence goes on from JAOTNS010000226.1 coordinate 15,079, forward strand.
AAACTCAGCAGTATTTTATTGTAATCTTGTAGGCATCTCTATTTCCTCTAGGTGCTGCGAGTTCTTCCTCCCTGCAATATAAATGCATTCATTGATCTCTCATATGTGTTTTTATCATGACTGCAGATTGTTCCAGATCAGATGAGTGTGAATCATCAGATTGTGTGAAGCTCAAACTCACCAGCTCTTCTTGCACAGATGATCTGAAGAAGAATCACAGTAGGAGCAGCAAACACTGCGATCTCAACAATCATCACAATCACTGCAGGAAACACGTGTGGACAGATGAGAGAGAGGAAGAAGAGACTGAATCTCTCAAACTGAACATGACTGAAGTCAAGGGTATCAAACAATGAATGATTATTGACAAGCATTTACAGACTGACTGATAGTTTCAGTGTTATAAAGCTGTCGTCATAAATGAACTGCAAACAAAGACGTGTCGTACCTCTGAATAATAATCCAGCAGTACTGACTTTTGTGGTATCTGGAATCAGCGCTGTTGGTGTAGGTGATGCTACAACCACCAAAAACAACATGGAAATAGAAAAATCATATTTATGGTGCTGAAAGCTGCTATGCTTAATAAATGCTTTGTATGATTTTAATCATTTAAGCCCCAAAACACAATTATTTTGATCACATGTACAATGAAAGAGTATTTACATAAGCTTTTATGTTGACCTCATGTTTCATGTCAAAATTTTCAACTTTTTATTTATTTTCTATATATATATATATATATATATATATATATATATATATATATTGTTGATATGAGCCACACCCTGCTTCATTAGGAAATGCAACTTTTCTAGGCTACTTGTACCGCTTCTGCTTATAAAGAATAATAATGACAACACAACTGAGATTTAAGAGGTTATTGAAATAAGTGATTCATAAGTAATAATAATGACAACACAACTTTGATTTGAAGATAAACAGAAGTAAGCTGTTTATGAGGTACAGCTATCATAAAGAGATACCTTGGAGGAAGAAACATGTTCAATGACATGTTTGTGTGTAAACAAGTGAAAAGAAGTTAGCTGTTTATGAAGTACAGCTGTTATGAGAGAGATATAGATAACTTGTTTATGGGTAAACAGTGAAACAATTGGAAGTGATAACTTTTGTATAAAAACAAACTGTTGATAAATTGGAAATTGATGTGTAAAGAGAAAGATTATGAGAGATAACTTTTGTATAAAAACAAACTGTTGATAAATTGAAAAGTAATGTGTGGAAAAAGGAACCCCAACAACAGATGTTTGTATTAAAGAATGACAGACAAGTGGTATTGTAATGCCTTTATTAAAGCATATATTAATTGCTTATTAAAGAATGACAGACAACTGATATTGTAACGCCTTTATTAAAGCATATATTAATTGCATATTAAAGAATAACAGGCAAGTGGTATTGTAACACCTTTATTAAATCATGTATTAATCACTTATTAAAGAATAAAAAAACAACAACTGGTAATGCTTTCGTTAGTAACATGTTAGTAGATTAGAAAGGAACTAATCTGTATTAGAAAGAAAGGGAGTTTTACCGTTAAAGGATGTCTTGATCAGAAGCTCAGGACGCAGCGGAAGAGAAGAGTCCAGAACAAAGAGGAGAGGCCTCTATATATAGACGGATGAGGGGAATTCCCAAGAAGATGACATCAAGTGGTCAGATAGTCTATAAAAGGCTGGACCATGAAGAGAACAGGAGGGGCTGCTTCACACCTGAGGCTGTACCTCCGACACCAGAACCAGCTGATGATGCCTCCATCGCTGATATTGCCTTGACTGAAGAACTTTTCAATACTTATACTTTATTTAATTACTTGTATAAAATGTTAGTAGAATATATATAATGTTAGTAGTATTAATGTAATAAATAAATGAACTTATAACTTTATAACTAAACTCGGCCTCATGTGGCATTAATTTAAGTCGTTGAGCCTGAACAGACCACGGAGAAGTCTTCTGTCTGATTGTAAGTATTTTAAAATGCTTATAATTTAAGTCAGATTTGACTTTCTTACCTAACCTGAGAATAATAAAAATAAGGTAAAGGTGCTTAGAGACGCATCGCAAACAATATATATATATATATATATATATATAAATATAAATTGAAGACTATCATCTGGCCCAGGGAAAAATCTCTAGCACTTACATTTTGGTCTGCACAATTTGTTTTATGGCAGAAAAATAATAATATAAAATCTTAAGATTATAATAGGGTTTCAGCACTACAACCTTGAACCCCTAATAAGAAAAACGAATACAACATGAGTGTAGACTGTACTAGCCCTACTTGATGCCAGTTTTTCTCTTTTGTTTGTTAATCTGTTAATTATTTCAGTGAAATTGTCACGATCACATCCGTTCCTGCTCACTCGGACTCCATTTCCCATAATCCTCCCTTGCCTATCACATGCACTCACTCCACCAATCACCTGTTGCCACATCCACCCTAGCACACCACACTGATTACCACACCCAGCTGCAGCTCATTATCAGGACTATAAGGACTCACACTCACACACCAGTTTGCGAAGTCTTGATTACCATTGTGTCATTTCTGAGCGTTTCTATCCTGTCTGCCTGCTTGTTATCGTTCCTGCCTGTTTCTTGTTTTTGACCCGTTGCTGCCTGTCCTGATCTTTGCCTGTCCCTTGACTACGACTGCCTGTTCCTCACTGTTCCTGTTTGTTCCTGTTTTGATCCTGCCTGTACGACCACTCTCACCTGTAAATAAATGCTGCACTTGGATCTCCCGCCTGAGTCTCCATTCGTTACAGAAGACTTCGCCAACTACGATCCAGCAGCTTCTACGAGTGTGTCCAGCCTCAGCATGGACCCAGCATATGTCTTGTCAGCCTTCGTCAAGGTAACTGTACCCTGGAGGCACATATCAGAAGTTTCTGGATATAGCCCACCTATCTGATCTACCTGACTGTGCCCTCATTGACTTTTTCATTTACGGATTAAACGAACCACTTAAGGACTATTTACTCACCAATGGTCCCCGAGGGTCGTTCGTGGAATTCCTGGACTTTGCCCTGCTCACAGTGGGTTCAACTTTTACTGTGGGGGTCGCAGAGGAACGCGACACCACGCTGAACCACATAACGGCAACCGCTACAGACAGCGCACACAAAATGGCGGATGCTACAACGCCCCATCATGTCTCCGCGGATCGCCCAGAGCAACGGCACGTCTCCGCTGATCGCCCAGAGCAACGGCACGTCTCCGCTGATCGCCCAGGGCAATGCCACGTCTCCGTTGATCGCCCAGAGTCACGTCTCATCTCGAGATCAGTCAGGGAGCGGAGAGGATTGCGTTGCAGTGTGGCAGATCCACCGATGACGTCAGCACGAGCGGCTGGCATCCCCAAGCATCCACCAGCCGCTTCGCACTCAAGCCAGCCGGTCGCTACGCCCTCAAGCAGCCCTCTCAAGTCAGCGGCCACTACGCTCTCAAGCCGGGAGGCCGCTTCGCTCTCAAGCCAGCCGGTCGCTACGCTCTCAAGCCAGCCGGTCACTTTGCTCTCAAGCCAGCCGGCCACTACGCTCTCAAGTCCGGAGGCCGCTTCGCTCTCAAGCCAGCCGGTCGCTTCGCTCTCAAGCCCGGAGGCCGCTACGCTCGCAAGCCAGCCGGCCGCTACGCTCTCAAGCCCGGTGGCCACTTCATTCTCTAGCCCGGCGGTTGCTTCGCTCTCAAGCCCGGCGGCTGCTATGCACTCAAATGCACCGGTTGCCACGCACTCAAGCCCCCTGGACGCGATGGACAAAATGGCTACTTTGCCAGTGCCCACGGGCAAGATGGCCGCCCCCTCGGTGATTAAGGATGTAGGGGGTGTTCCAGCCATTGAGTCCGCTCCAGAAACCGCTGCAGCCAGTGAGTCCGCTTCAGAACCCGCTTCAGCCGGTGAGTCTGCTCAAGAATCCACTCCTACCGGTGATTCATCGCCTCACCCTCGGAAGAAGAGGAGGAGGAGGAAGAAGGCTTCTTCCCCTCTTCAGGGCTCGGAGGTCCTCCTCGAACCCGCTGTGGGTCTGGTGACCACTCCAGAGGTCTTCCTTGCCCTGCCAGCACCACCCAAGCTCCTTGCGCTGCCAGCGCCACCCAAGCTTCCAGCCCTGCCAGCGCCGCCCGAGCTCCTTGCCCTGCCAGCGCACCCAAGCGCCTTGCTCTGCCAGCGCCACTCAAGCGTCTTGCCCTGTCGGCGCCGCCCGAGCTCCTTGCCCTGCCAGCGCCACCCAAGCGCCTCGCTCTGCCAGCGCCACTCAAACGTCTTGCCCTGTCGGCGCCGCCCGAGCTCCTTGCCCTGCCAGCTCCACCCGAGCTCCTCGCTTTGCCGGCGCCACCCAATCTCCTTGCCCACGAACCCGCCACGGTCCCCGTTGAAATCCCTAAGAACTTTTTGGGGGGGGGGCAGTATACCTGAGGGTGGGGAGTTTGTGGGTGGGAACCCTGCACGGCCGCGGTCATCAGCGGCCTCTGAACTGTCCAAACCACCTGACCCGCCGTGGTCGCCAGAGACTCTTGACCTGCCGTGGCTGCCCAAGCCGCCTGACCTGCCGTGGTTACCCAAGCCGCCTGACCCGCCGTGGCCGCCCGTGGCACCTGACCCTCCGTGGCTGCCCGAGTGCCTGGACCTGCATTGGGGACCCTGTTCTTGTCTGCATGCAGGTCCCCAATGCACCCACCCCCCCCCTCCCTAGCTGTTCCTTTCACGCCGCGAGGACGCGCCTTCCGGGAGGGGGGGCGTTATGTCACGATCACCATCCGTTCCTGCTCACTCCGGACTCCATTTCCCATAATCCTCCCTTGCCTATCACATGCACTCACTCCACCAATCACCTGTTGCCACATCCACCCTAGCACACCACACTGATTACCACACCCAGCTGCAGCTCATCATCAGGACTATAAAGGACTCACACTCACACCACCAGTTTGCGAAGTCTTGATTACCATTGTGTCATTTCTGAGCGTTTCTATCCTGTCTGCCTGCTTGTTATCGTTCCTGCCTGTTTCTTGTTTTTGACCCGTTGCTGCCTGTCCTGATCTTTGCCTGTCCCTTGACTACGACTCTGCCTGTTCCTCACTGTTCCTGTTTGTTCCTGTTTTGATCCTGCCTGTACGACCACTCTCACCTGTAAATAAATGCTGCACTTGGATCTCCCGCCTGAGTCTCCATTCGTTACAAATATATTTCATGTAGTCCTATTTTTTTTATTCCTTGTAGGCTATATTATTCAGTTTTTCTCTGCGTTGCAGGTGTATGATGTGTGAATCCTAATGTTCTGTTGACTTTTCCATTTGCACATCCAAAGTGAAATCCCTGGAAAGAAAAAAAAAACAAAAAACATTTGTGGTATTTTAAGACGCATCTTATTCTAATTTAATTTTAATTTGCCATTTTAATTTTGTTGTTTAATGGTTAATGATTGGTTAGTGAGTGATTGTCGGTCAGGAAAATAATCTAAATGTTCTCATAACAGTTCTCCAGCAGATTTACTGTGCTGCACACACATGTTCCCGCTGACTCAAAAACATTCGTACACGAGCTGAGACCTGACGTGAGATTTGATCGTAGCCACTGCTCACGCTCATATTGATAAATGCCACATGGAAAAATGTGTGGAAACCAGCATACGCACAGTTTTCTGGTGTACGATCGTTTGATAAATGAGGGCCAGAGTCTTCTGAAACTGAGTTCGGAAAGTTAGTTTCTCAACTGAATACTTGACAGTGTGTACTTGATTTGATGAAAGACAGTGATGATGTACCTTTAGTTTCTGGTGTCTTTATAGTTGAGGGATCCTGAGAGTTTGTGGTGTGGACTGGAATCACTGCTGTTTGTGAACATCTTGATCTGTAAAGGATGAATGTTAGTTTAGATGATTCATACTGTATAATAATACAATCATATTTTAATCAGCTAACAGAGACTCTAACCTGAATACTTGACAGTGTATCTGAATGACTTTACAGACTTTAGTCTAAAGAGTTTAAAGAGAGGATTGGAACCTTTTTAAATTAATCACATAATCATAAAATTACCATGATGAACATGCAATGAAACATGTGCATCAGTTCCTTGTTGTTTGTCATTCACATATTGTCGGCAGATGTAAAATCCAGGATCTTCTTTTGTGACGTTCTTGATGTTCAGAGAGCAGTCAGACCCCAGACTCAGTCTCTCATGTCTCTCTGTGTCTTTCTTCTTTTCCCCTCCAATAATCAGTTCAACTGCGTCTGAATGTCTGAATCTGTTATAGTTCCATGTAGTTGATGTGCAGTCAGAAAGAACATTATTACAGGGCAGACGGACATCTTCACCAGAACTGATGAACACATGAGTCTCATCCACTCCACTGGTACCTGAAACACAAGTACATTTGAGTGATCATTATGTTATATATTAATAAATGAAAATATAAAACATATCAGCATAAAAAGCAGAAGATTCATACAGTCTTTTCCTCACTTAATGCAAACACACTCTCCAGAATAAACTGTTTTTCTTCATCAGAGAGCTGTTCAGATCACTCACACACTCTTAATATGAAGATAATGTTGATCATCAGATGTTTGAGTGTGACTCTATGTCCAGTATCAGGAATAATACACTGTATGTATCAATACACAACTCTGAGATCACAACTTGAATAAACTGATCATGTTCAAATGAACTCTTTCCCAGACTAACTCCACTAAATGTCTTTAGAGAAAGTACAGATTTCTTTACCTGTGAGAAGTGAGCAGAGAATGATCAGTCCCAGCAGACACAGATCACACTTATCAGACATTTTCTGTTTCTGTCAGTCTTCCTCTTCATTATACGCTCACAACTCTTTCTCTAAACATCATCAGCTCCTCCTGTGTTTGTTAACTTCCTCTGATCTGACCGAATGAGTGTTTCAATCCGGCTACAGTTGATATATAGTGACGCTGTGCCAGTGCATGATGGAGAAGTGTTGCTTCACAGCTCTCTTATTAATATCCACTCTAATTCTTTTTTGTTGATTTACAGCTTTTACTGTAATAGGAACTGTCCCTCAAGAGCATCTTATGGTGACGTGTTCAATAATAAGAGCTCAGGCAGTTTTTGTATCAGTTACCCTGTTACAGGGGTGACATTTATCATACTGGCCATAAGAGGGCGATAGAAAGAGAAAAAGAAGGTTTGCTTTAAAAGAGAAGAAAGGAGGGCATGTTAATGGAGTGTGTTTGGTGGGGTGAAAGAAGGCTGAACATCACCTTTTGTTTGGGGATTTAAGTGAATTATATTTCAAATGCTCAACTGAAATCCCAATGCACATTTGATGTATTCTTGACAAATGTTTATTTTATATTGTTTAGAAGCTCACAGAAGACTCTGTTATGGGGCTCTAAAAGAGAAAAAGGACTGTTTGTGCAAATATTTACTGCAGTATTACTCCGCTTCGGACCGTTATGAATCTTTTGTGTCGAATCATGATTCGGATTGCATGTCAAACTGCTGAAATCACGTGACTTTGGCGCTCCGAACTGCTGATTCAATACACTGATTCATAACGCTCCGAATTATTTAGTCTTCTCTTCACCAATTTAGCATTTTCAGGCACTCTCTTCCACTATCGCGGCAACATGACAAAGAACGCTGATTCTGATTGGTCTTCATGCGTGCATTCGAAGTGCTGATTGGCTCATGCAGATAGAACCTTAAAGAACCATGTTAGAGTGCAACTTTGTAGATAGAACATTTTTGTTATCAAAAAAAAAACAACAAAAAAAAAACATCACATAATGTAAATAAGTTGTCACCGAATATGTATGTGAATAACTCAATTTTGACAAAAATGTCAGATAAAACCTTATAATTCCAAGGGGACGATATGTCTATGTTTTGAAATGTGTCAAAGCTCTCCCCTCCACACCCCAAAATTATAATATAAATGACAAAGCCATTTAAACACATTTTTCCTTAAAATGATCAATATCATACGGCATCTGGGCACTTGTTGTCGTTTTTGTCAATTCCATTATTAGGTCATTAGTCATTATTGTAATACAGTACTATTGCAGATCTACCAACACACAATGATGAATATGAGAGTTTATTGATCATGGCAGGTATGGTAAACAGGTATGTGAGAATGACAGTCAAAGCAGGAATGCAAAAATGAGAGAGAATACTGACAGCTCTTTAACTTTGCAGGTGGTTGGAGGAGATAAGTGTGTGCTCGGCTGCACACACTTAGGTCTTGTCTTTATCTTTATTGTCCTTAAAGGCAATTCTTTTTGTAGCCAGCAGTATACATACATGTCCATACAGCAACACAATACACAATGGATAACACACATATACATACAACAGCACAATACACATAGGATAACACATTTATAATAAATCATTTAAAAACATAGTGGCAGCCAGTATTTATATCTTATCCTTATACTGTAATTTAGCTAATTTTACTTCTTTTTTCACTAGTTTATGGGCCTCTCTATATCGAATACTATCACCATGTTTAAAATAACTATTCCTTACCATAACTGCATTCCTAACCTGTTTAGTGATCCAAGGCCTGGTATTAGGAAATACTATACACCTTTTCTTTTGAATTACCAAGTCTTCACAAAAAACAATATAGTTTGATACAGTTTCTGTGAGATCATCTAGATCAGTACACACTTGTTTAAACAGATCCCAATCAGTACAGTCAAAGCACCCCCTCAGCTCTTGAATTGAGTCCTCAGACCACACAGGTACAACTCTTATCTCAGTCTTTTCCCTTTTGAGGACAGATTTATAAACGGGGGCCAGATAGACAACATGATGGTCAGACAGGCCCAAGGGAGCTCTCAATGACGACTTATATGCCCCTTTAATAGACCCGTAACAAAGATCCAGACATTTCCCACATCTAGTAGGGGAGTCCACATATTGATCAAAATGGCTAAGTGATTTCTCCATTTTACAATGGTTAAAGTCCCCCATCACGATATTAGGTGCATCTGGAGAGATGCTCTGCAGCCGATGCACCGTTTTACATAAAATATCGGATGCATTTTCCACATTAGCCCTTGGATGAATGTATACAATAGAGATAAATATTTGTGGAAACTCCCGTGGTAAGTAGAACGGGCGAAGTGAAACCGACAAGAGTTCAATGTCAGGACTGCACACAGATTCCCTCACAATCACAGATTTGCACCAGCATTGGTTAACGTAGATACATACACCGCCACCCAGGGATTTTCCAGTTACTGCGGCATCCCTGTCCAACCGCAGCGGGACACCAAAGCCATCTATTTCCATATCAGAGTCTAGATCGTGTTCTTTCACTCTCTTATGGGCATTTTTGAAATCGTTCTTTCACGTGGAGTAACTCGTGACCGACACATTGGATTATGCTGATGTTGGACTTATTTTAATCTTGAGAATCTGCTGTAAATAATGATGTCCAAATTGTCACAATTGGAGCATGTTTCATGAAGTTACAAAATGTGACATAAATGCTGCATTGGTTTATTATTTACTTATGGGGTTTCACATATAAAAATTTGCTCAATTTTAGTCAAATGCTTGTTGTATTCTACTCTGTGAGACCTTTCAAATTACATATAACACATGATTATCTGAGCTGGATGATGCTTTTTAGTCGACTGGTCATTTGCAAAATTTACATTTAAACAGTTATGAAATTAGTCATTGCGCACATCCCTATTTACAACGAGCAGAAATCTGTAAGAAATCTTATGAACTAGAGATAAAATAACTGCTGAAAGTGAGCATCCTTTCATTAGGGAAAAAATATTTACAGTACAAAACAAACCTTGTAAGTGAACTGAGAGCAAAAAAATAAATAAATAAAAATAATTGTTCATTAATCATGGTAAGTTCAGTTAATCAAGATTTTGATTTTAGGTAATAATCGTCCAGCCCTAAGAGGAACTGGCATCGTACGTTTTTCCTTTGCATTCTTGAAAAGTTTCTAGTACAGAAAACAACACTGTAAAAACAGTCTCTGTCCACACAGATCCACGAAAACAACTAAACACGCTGTATTCTGCTGCTGATGTCTGAACATGTAATACACATGCACATGATGTCACCATTTTCACAAGTTATGTGTTTTTGTAGTTTAGACTGAGAAAATTATGGTATCATTTTCAAAAATTGCACTTTGAAACATGTTTTCAAAGATTGCATTGTCAGACAAACAAACAAACGCCTATTTTTTGTTGTTGTTGTTGTTGTTGTTGAAAAAGGTGTCGTGCAAACACCATCTGAATATGAGACAATTCACACCCATCAGTCTAAACTTCAGGGGTCACCCTAGGGTACTACATCGTGTTAATCCAGGGGTTCAGGCTGCAGGGTTGCCGAATGACTAAAGAAACATTATCAGCAAGATGGTATAAAACTGTACATTTCTTACCACACACTGCTACGTATACCAACGATGTAAATAAGCGCAGTTATAATAGCAAAATATGTGGGAGAGAGTTGCTGTTACGATATTATATTGCCATAAGCACATTAATGTTAATACCAAATCAAAGAGAGAAAGTGATGAGAGAGAGACAAAAAGAAAAGAGGAGGCAAAGAAAGAGTGCACTCTAAAAAATTCTGGGTTAAAAACAACCCAAGTTGGGTTGAAAATGGACAAACCCAGCGGTTGGGTTGTTTTGACCCAGCAAATGGGTTAAATGTTTGACCCATCCTGCTGGGTTGTTTTATTTAATTCAACTATTGTTTAAAAATAACTACATTGCTCACTTAAAATGAACCCAAATTATGTTTGAAATTAACATTTATTGATATGTGAACATTTATTTATAAGTTTAATTAATAATAATTAAACAATAAACTTGTATTAAATTGCTTATTAATAAATGTTCGCCTTTTGATTATTATTGTTGCCTCTAGAAATTATGTGTCTGATTTTTAATTTCCAACCTAATTTGGATTCATTTTAATCCAGCCATATAATTTTTAAACAATAGTTGGGTTAAATAAAACTACTGGGTTAAAACAACCCACATTTGTCCATTTTCAACCCAACTTGGGTTATTTTTAACTCAGCATTTTTTAGAGTGTGCTCTGAGAAAGAAGAGCCAGAGCAAAGAATAGCCCAAGAAAAAAAGAACAGAGCAACAGTTCTCTTCCCTTCCTTGACCATGTGACTGAAACCCAAATATGAGACATTCAAACTGACCAATCAGAAGATTAAAGCAGAAGACAGACCCTGATGTACACAATCTTGGCCAACAGGCCTTGATCACTATCAGCACCTCTTTGCCTTTTGGAATACCAAATGTCTTTTCTCATTTTCAGATGTCTTTGTTTGTTTTCAACCCTACAAAGGGAATTAATAGGTTGATTTCATTTAGAATCAGTTCCATCCTATTCTCAAAAAAAAAAAAAAAAAAAAAGGTACGGCGCTGTCACTGGGGCAGTGCCCTAAAGGTACAAAAGTGAAAAGATACATCTATGTGCCTTACTTACCCTTAAATGGTACATTTTAGTACCTTATAGGCATATATTAGTACTTTAAAAGTACATATTAGTACCTTTTCACTTATGTACCTTAGGGCACTGCCCCAGTGACAAGCACTGTTCATTTTTGTTTTCTGACAGTGTACTGGAAGTGAATGATATTTATGGTTCTCAGACATGCTTGATATACAGCCATACAATCAGAGGTTTCTGTGTCACGTCTACAGAGTCTACACAAGAAAATATGTGTAATGATGGAAAATATATTTCACTATAAAGACACATGTTTGACATAGAGTATTTTATTATTGACAAATAAAATATAATATTATAAGCATTGCTGAAAGCAGCTGCTGAAACGGTTCAAACACCAAATTATCATTCCTGTTATATTGTGATAAACGCTTACATCATCAAGCTTTGCCTGTTCTCATAATAAGCCAAGAAAATACATGATTTAATGAGAATGATCTAAGAGAGTAAAACTGTCCTCATTTTCTAGACTTTGTGCACGTCTGCAGACCCTGAATTAATAATAAAGACACTAGCATTAACTGATCAACAAGCAGACAGAAACTGTACAATAACATGCTGAACTGAGCTAAATAAATCAGAGCATCTTGGGTTTGTTTTAATTTAAAAGACTTTGAAAGTATTTATAATGGCACTGAATCAAACCATTAGGAGTCAGTTATATTAGATTCATATTCCTCTGCTCATGTGTTTTTTGTATAATTATTCATCTGATTTGTGATGGTTCTTGTTCACAGAGGCATAAAGTTCACTGCAGTTTTCTGGAGCTCCAACTTTTGCTCCTCTGATGGAGGAATACGTCACTTTATCATCACAGTGAACCTGAATGAACATCACAGTTATTGTTTCAACACAGTTATTACAGCATGATGTTTGAGCTCAATTCAACACAGAACTAATGAAGAACTGCATAGAAGAATAAAAGCAACATACTGTAGGTCTGCTGAGAGAAGCTGGACAACATCAAGGAAGTGTTTGCTCACCTTCTTCTTTTTGCCTTGGTTTTTACTGCACACAGTGACCTCAGTGTAAGTCACATGATCATCTGTCTGCTCCTAAATATCAAGGGAAATATGACAAACCAAGCTATTAAAGGCTGATCCATCACTACTATTTTACACAGGTGCTGCAGATGTTTCAGGTAAAGTATGTTAAAAACATGTCATGTGGCAATTTCACCTACAAGTTTTGTGAATATCTATTATACAGACATGACGTGACAGATCCTATTGTAACAGGACAGGATGGATGGGATGAATGGAAATGTTGATTGTGTCAGTGGTTCCATCATATTTATTATGATCTGTGACTTTAGATCAGAAACAGTACAAATATACTAACTTGTCATAATCTAATCAGACTAATAAGAGTGTCATATTTCAGGGTCAGTCCTCTGTGGAGAAGAGCTTAAACACTAATAACTCATGGATCAACCTGCAATACTCACCACAGAGTCATCAGTCCTTCTTCTGTTATCTGAAACATTACGTAATGGGAATATTTATGATAAAATGATCTCTAATGCAGATTTTTACAAAATATGAGAAACTCTGAAAACTCACCTGCTCTTTTTTTAAGAATCACCCAGAGAATTAGAGCAAGAAGGAGAACAGCGAATGAAGTGCCAACAATCCCAATCCCAATCCCTGTGAGAGAGACTATAGAGAGACACATTCAGCATTACTGTGTTTAATCAATTATATAAAAACAACAACTAATAATTATCCATATTTATCATGAAGTAAATTGATGCTTGTGATAAGGATTTTATAGAAAGTTCAGTACATTTATTACAGTGATGGTCATCTGAGATACTGTTGTCACTTCACAGTTCAGCAGTTTTAAAGTGTTTATTAAAGCTTTGTAAGGAACCCCCCATCGGCCCAAAAACAAAATCCGACGGCCTGGGCGAAGGTTAACGCGTGTATGCCTTTTCAGCAACTAAGTTCACTTAATTTCACTCGTTTAATCTGACTCTAATTTCAAATGATTCTTATTCTTAGGTTGTGTTTCCAATTAAAAATGAATCATTTGTTATGTATTAATTTAGATATTTGATTATTCTGGGTATCTCATATTTTAAATTATTCTTTCATTATGGACCCATATCACTTCGGCCGTTAAGTTCTTTTCACGATCACAACCTCACCAGTTCTGATCTTAGTCAGAGGGTGCAGAGTTTACTAATGCATTTGAGTCGAACCGCCACATGCTTGTTTATACAAAAACACGATACTGCAACTTGCTAAGCCAGTTGATAAACAAAAATCAAAAGGTCCCATGATGTGCAACATGCTCCTTTCATTGAGCCTTAGTTTTAATCTATCCTGACGCAGATTTGCGGAAATATGGACTCCAATAATCTACCGGTCATAATGATTTCAGAAGAATCCAGAGTAAATCAAATATAACATTTTATTTGTCAAGTAAAAATGTCAATTTCATAGTTTTACAATTAGAAGCCAATTCAGAAATAATGAATGCATAACATTAATTGAAATGCATATACACACAGTGTCCATCACTGTGTGGGGGCCTCTGGCTACAGAAAATCCCCCATGACTGCTTTGCAATTTTCCTTATATACAGACCAAGACAAAAGGGTTATAAATATTTCCTACACCAACACCTTTTTTTGGGGGAGAGGAGTGGGTTTTCACAAAAGGCACCACCCAAAAAGAGGACAGAATTTTCCTTAGTTTTCAATCTTCTCATAGTACCAGTGACTGCTGTGAAATTGAGACCATTTTACCAATCGCACTGAGACATTTAAAATGATATCAAACATAAAAAGGGAAAAACAATAGATACACAAGTTACATTATACGTTTTGAAGAACTTTCAGTGACTTGAGTCAGGGTGAAGGGAAGGTGTGTTTGTGTGGTGTGTGTGTGGTGGGGTAGGCGTTGTCCTTTTGGGGTTAGGGCAAGGCGTTGTCCTTTGCTACTTCTTTGAGATATTCTTCTCCAGATGAGTTTTATTATTTTATTGCGGGATACTTGATCTCTGTTTTTGTCTAGCAGGAAAATCAAGCCTTACAGCTTCCATTGGTTGAGTAACAACACTGCAACAATATCAGGGTAATATATATTAATATGTCCTCTGAGGTCAGTGATGTCCCCTGACCAGAGTTCAGTGATGGCTCAACCCTGACTCCAGTGAGGCTCCAACCCCTTGAGGCTCCCAAGTCCAGTGATGGCTCCACCCTGACCAGAGTCCAGTGATGGCTCCAACCCTGACCAGAGTCCAGTGATGGCTCCAACCCATGACCAGAGTCCAGTGATGGCTCCAACCCCTGACCAGAGTCCAGTGATGGCTCCAAACCGACCAGTCCTCCTTCCAGAGAGTCCAGTGATGGCTCAGCCCCTGACCAGAGTCCAGTGATGGCTCCAACCCCTGACCAGAGTCCAGTGATGGCTCCAACCCCTGACCAGAGTCCAGTGATGGCTCCAACCCATGACCAGAGTTCAGTGATGGCTCCAAACCCTGACCAGAGTCCAGTGATGGCTCCAACCCATGACCAGAGTTCAGTGATGGCTCCAAACCCTGGAGTCCAGTGATGGCTCCCAACCCATGACCAGAGTTCATGATGGCTCCAAACCCGACCAGAGTCCAGTGAGGCTCCAACCCTGACCAGAGTCCAAGTGATGGCTCCAACCATGACCAGAGTCCAGTGATGGCTCCAACCCTGACCAGAGTCAGTGATGGCTCCAGACCAGAGTCAGTGATGGCTCCAACCCTGACCAGAGTCCAGTGATGGCTCCAACCCCTGACCAGAGTCCAGTGATGGCTCCAACCCATGACCAGAGTCAGTGATGGCTCCAACCCTGACCAGAGTTCAGTGATGGCTCCAAACCTGACCAGAGTCCAGTGATGGCTCCAACCCATGACCAGAGTCAGTGATGGCTCCAAACCCTGACCAGAGGCCAGTGATGGCTCCAACAACCCCCAGACCAGACAGTCCAGTGATGGCTCCAACCCATGACCAGAGTTCAGTGATGGCTCCAACCCTGACCAGAGTCCAGTGATGGCTCCACCATGGAGTTCAGTGAGGCTCCAAACCCTGACAGAGTCCAGTGATGCTCCCAACCCTGACCAGAGTCCAGTGATGTGACACAGTCCAGTGATGGCTCCAACCATGCCAGAGTCCAGTGATGCTCCAACCCTGACCAGAGTCCAGTGATGGCTCCAACCCATGACCAGAGTTCAGTGATGGCTCCAACCCTGACCAGAGTCCAGTGATGGCTCCAAACCAGACCAGAGTTCAGTGATGGCTCCACTGACCCAGATGGCTCCAAACCCTGTCCAGAGTGATGGCTCCAACCCCTGACCAGAGTCCAGTGATGGCTCCAACCCCTGACCAGAGTTCAGTGATGGCTCCAACCCATGACCAGAGTCCAGTGATGGCTCCAACCCCTGACCAGAGTCCAGTGATGGCTCCAAACCATGACCAGAGTCCAGTGATGGCTCCAACCCATGACCAGAGTCCAGTGATGGCTCCAAACCCTGACCAGAGTCCAGTGATGGCTCAACCCTGACCAGACCTGATGGCTCCAACCATGACCAGAGTGATTCCAGACAGATTGATGCTCCATTACCAGAGTCAGTGATGGCTCCCTCCATTGACCAGAGTGATGGCTCCAAACCCTGTCCAGTGATGGCTCCAACCCCTGACCCAGATCCAGGGATGGCTCCAACCCCTGACCAGAGTCCAGTGATGGTCCAACCATGACCAGAGTCCGTGATGGCTCCAAACCGAGATGGCTCCAAACCCCTGACCAGTTCAGTGATGGCTCAACCACCCAGTGATGGCCAGACCAGAGTCAGTGATGGCTCCAACCCCTGACCCAGGGTCCATGGCTACAACCATGGACCAGAGTTCAGTGATGGCTCCAACCCCTGACCAGAGTCCAGTGATGGCTCCAACCCATGACCAGAGTCCAGTGATGGCTCCAACCCCTGACCAGAGTCCAGTGATTTTCCTCGTCCTCGTTTTCTTGATTTATCACGAGCACCATGATTTACCATGACTAATGTCGATCTAGCTTACTGCAGTGTGCAACAAGTGTCTCATAGTAGCCGCTGAGCGAACGCACAGATTAGCACTATACCAACTTTCAACACACAAATGTATCTAATATGATAAGCAGCGCTGCGTTACCCTACAGTAGGTGCACATGACCGAAAGAAGCGGAAGTGGCGTCTGTGGCATAATAAAAGATCCGCTGCTGTCGAGCTGCGTGTCGCACTCGTCTCTCATTAGTAATCGCTCCAGTGGGCTCGTTAAT
Source organism: Culter alburnus (assembly GCA_028476615.1). Classification (NCBI taxonomy): domain Eukaryota; kingdom Metazoa; phylum Chordata; class Actinopteri; order Cypriniformes; family Xenocyprididae; genus Culter; species Culter alburnus. The sequence continues at coordinate 31,896 of JAOTNS010000226.1, forward strand.
GCTCTCACATCACTCTGTCCTGCTCTGCTTCATGCTACAGTAACGTTAATAATCTCTCCATAAACATGATTTCTGCCAGAGTCCTGTCCCGATTCTTTTCCACCGGCTGAAGACGTGAAGACAACACCTCCCATGATTCCGTGAAATCAAGGTGTCATCGAGCTTCGCCTTTGTTTTGAATTAGTGATCTTTAGAGGCGAAAATTTACATATTGTGGCTTTAACAGAACAAATATTCACATATCCCTGTGATCTCCCAGATGAAGGTTAGTTTTAAAGTAACCAACAGTATAATGTTTGCAAATGACTCAAATTGTATCCTAATTTAGTTACTTGGTGTTTGGTAAGGAAGGGCCTACTTGCATCAGCAACACTGACTCAATGACAAATTAGTCATTCATAAGATGACAACTCATGGCACCTGTATTCATAGCAACTAGTTTCTAACTAATTAATCATTTGATTATTTAATCATAAATATAGGGGGCTGTTGCTCGGTACTGTTTTCAAGAACATTGTGTAAATTGGTATACTATTTAGCCTAGGCTACCAAAACTTAACATGAACTGTTAAAAATTATAGCAATTCATGCTAAACATTGATGGAAAGCTTGCAGCTGCAATTTCTTGACCACCTTCTTCCATATGGATCAATTTTCTGTTCTGATCGCAACAAGTCTCTGCAAACTATAGAGTAGGCACCAATCAGAGGCTGCAGTTTTATGATGTCATCATGCAGACTTCTTACAAAGTATTTTACAGTATTTTAAAAATACAAAAATACAAAACACTAAAGTATTTTGATACAAAATACAAAGCCATTTTCATCAACCCTATAAAATACAAATTACAAAATACTATTGTATTTGAAATACGTATTTGAAATACATGTATCATAAATACTGCCCATCCCTGTTTATCATCTTCGTCTTCTGACAAAGGTGAAGCCATTTTTGTCTCTAAAGAAGCTTGAAATGGTTATGCATGCTTTTGTAACATCTCAATTGGATTACTGCAACTCATTGTATATCGGTGCTCCTCAATCATGTGTTTCATGTCTACAGTTGGTCCAGAAACACGAGTCTATTACACCAGTTTTGATCTCATTGCATTGGCTGCCAGTCAAATATAGAATTGATTTTAAAATTTAATTGTTCGTCTATAAATCTCTTCACAGTCAGGCTCCACAGTACCTATTGCTACACCCATACACTCAATCAGGAGCACTCGGGTGATTTTACTTTTTCTGTTATCCCAATTCAAATTCGAGCTGCCTCAACTCTGTCTATTTTTAAGTCTACTCTTAAAACGTATTACTTCTCCCTGGCATTCAACGTCTCCTGACTTGCTGTGCAATGATTCTATATTTTACAGTATTTCACAATTGCTAAAACACTAAACCCCATTCTCTGAACCCAATGCTCAGTGGCCTAAACCCATTTGTCGAATCAGTCACTTTGTAGGCAAAACCTTAAACAAGTTCAGGTAGTTAAGACACTGTTTGCAAATCTCATCTACTCTTTTTGCAAAACTCTAAACACATTCTTACTCACTAAAACACATTGTGTTGCAAACTGGTAATACAGTGGCAAAGTTAAACACAATACAACACAGTTGTCATTGAAATAAGGTGACTTGACTTGATTTAGGCCGGACCCAACATGAAGACGTGATGCTGAAGCAGAATGAATCTCTCACTGACTCTGAACTTTTTGTGTGTGTGTGTGTGTGTGTGTGTGTGTGTGTGTACTGTATCATGCTTTTCATTTAGAGTTTTCTTTGACCTTTTAGTCATTTGCATTTAGACTGCTGTATGTTTGCAGTATGTAAGTACTGTATATACAGACATTCAATACTATATAATATTGAATATAATACTGTACTTGCAGTACATACAGTATACTGTAATTCACATTACTTGTGATTTATATACATTTTATTTAATGGCAAAATGTGTTTACTGTGTTACAATATACTTTTTTTCTGTAACCTCATGTTCTGGATGTTGTGTTTTCCATTTTTTAATGTAGTGTCTAATGAATGATCTGTAGTGTTTATATATTGTTTGTGTGTATGATCTGAAAGCTTTGTTTGATTTTGCCATACGAGTCAGAGGTTTTGTGAAATTAGTTTGAAGATTGGATTTGTGTTTAATGTTTTGAGAAAATGAGTGATGGTTTCAAGAAATGTGTTTTAGCAATTGTGAAATACTGTAATGCACCTCATCCATTTTACAGTGTTTGTTCTATAGATTGGCTTATTGTTTGTAATCTTGTTGACTGTTTTGTTTTGCATACTCTGTGCAGCATTCTGGTCGACTTCAGTTGTTTTAAATGTGCTATATAAATAAACATTGTATTGTATTGTATTGTCTTAAATCAGGGCCTTTACAGGATGAATGTTAGTTAACATGCAACATACTGTACAAAATGACAATCATATTTTAATTCGTCAACACACAAGATAACATTATGCATAGTAAAGCACTGATGTGAGAAAGACAGTGATGATGTACCTTTAGTTTCTGGTGTCTTTATAGTTGAGGGATCCTGAGAGTTTGTGGTGTGGACTGGAATCACTGCTGTCATTGAATCATCTTGAGCTGTAAAGGATGAATGTTAGTTCAGATGCTACATACGGTACAAAATGACAATTGTATTTTACATTTTTTTTTACATATTTATTCTGCTTACACACATTTTCAAAACTTTGCCTCTTTTTTCAAAATTTCTACACAAATCCAAGAATTGCACACACACACACACACACACACACACACACACACACACACACACACCTCTTGCAAAATGAAGCACTGCATTCAAAATATCACAAACACATCTCAAAAGCAAACATTTGTCTTATATTGCCGTAATATTATATTTTTGGATATATGTTATATATACAGTTATTCAAAATTTAAAGCTCTTTTTTCATGAGCTCCTATATACATTTCTGAACAAGACTGAAAGTAATTGACAGAGAGATGTTGAAAAATTTACAAAAGCAAGATTGAAACCAAACTATTTTTTTTACTGCAAGCATTTGTGGTTGTGAATACAGTATTACACAAAAGAAAAGAAAAAGAAACACATCAACCATGTGTAGTTGGACAGAACTGTGTGTTAAATTGTGTGTTGTGTTTTGCAAAAAGTGTTTTATGACATTGAAAACTGAGTCAAAGGCCAAGAATTAGTGTATGGTTTTGCAGATTTGGTGTGTGGTTCTGGTGTTTGAGTGTCAAGTTTAAGAAATTGTATGACAAGTAAGGATTTTGTGTGTAATCGGTTGAAAAAACTGTAATTAGTCAACACACAAGATAACTCTAGCATTATGCACAGTAAAGCATGTCGCATCAAGACAGTGATGATGTACCTTTAGTTTCTGGTGTCTTTATAGTTGAGGGATCCTGAGAGTTTGTGGTGTGGACTGAAATCACTGCTGTCGTTGAATCATCTTGATCTGTAAAGGATGAATGTTAGTTCACATGATTCATACTGTATAATAATACAATCATATTTTAATCAGCTAACAGAGACTCTAACCTGAATACTTGACAGTGTATCTGACTGAGGTCTTGACTTGATTTCTGAGAGTAAGCCGACATCTCCACTCTCTGTTGTCATCTTCCTTCAGGAGTGTTGTAGTCAGATTGATGATACAGAGTCCTGAAGATGATATCTGATATCTGGAGTCTGTCGTCAGATCAACACCAGCCTGATTCACCCACAACAGATGAATTCCCTCAGAACGGGTCCAACGATCACAAGATTCTCCATAATATGAATACAACTGACAGGAGAGAGTCACAGAGCGACCTGGACTGATCTCAGTCTGTGAGGATGATGATGATGAAACTGAACACAAGACACAAATCACATTACAGACTTTAGTCATTTAAAGAGAGAATTGAGACCTTTTTAAATTAATCACATAATCATAAAATTACCATGAAGAACATGCAATAAAACACGTGCATCAGTTCCTTGTAGTTTGTCATTCACATATTGTCGGCAGGTGTAAAATCCAGGATCTTCTTTTGTGACGTTCTTGATGTTCAGAGAGCAGTCAGACCCCAGACTCAGTCTCTCATGTCTTTCTGTGTTTTCCTTCTTGTTCCCTAAATTAATCAGTTCAACTGCTTCTGATTGTCTGAATCTGTTATAGTTCCATGTAGTTGAGTTGCAGTCAGAAAGAGCATTATTACAGGGCAGACGGACATCTTCACCAGAACTGATGAACACATGAGTCTCATCCACTCCACTGGTACCTGAAACACAAGTACATTTGAGTGATCATTATGTTATATATTAATAAATGAAAATATAAAACATATCAGCATAAAAAGAGAAGATTCATACAGTCTTTTCCTCACTTAATGCAACACACTCTCCAGAATAAACTGTTTTTCTTCAGAGAGCTGTTCAGATCACTCACACACTCTTAATATGAAGATAATGTTGATCATCAGATGTTTGAGTGTGACTCTATGTCCAGTATCAGAATAATACCTGTATGTATCAATACACAACTCTGAGATCACAACTTGAATAAACTGATCATGTCAAATGAACTCTTTCCCAGACTAACTCCACTAAATGTCTTTAGAGAAAGTACAGATTTCTTTACCTGTGAGAAGTGAGCAGAGAATGATCAGTCCCAGCAGACACAGATCACACTTATCAGACATTTTCTGTTTCTGTCAGTCTTCCATTATACGCTCACAACTCTTTCTCTAAACATCATCAGCTCCTCCTGTGTTTGTTAACTTCCTCTGATCTGACCGAATGAGTGTTTCAATCCGGCTACAGTTGATATAGTGACGCTGTGCCAGTGCGTGATGGAGAAGTGTTGCTTCACAGCTCTCTTATTATCACCTTTTGTTTGGGGTTAAGTGAATTATATTTCAATGCTCAACTGAAATCCCAATGCACATTTGATGTATTCTTGACAAATGTTTATTTTATATTGTTTAGAAGCTCACAGAAGACTCTGTTATGGGGCTCTAAAAGAGAAAAAGAGAATCTGTTTGTGCAAATATTTACTGCAATATTACCTGGTTTGGATTACACCAGTGGGATTTAGTGTCTATAGTGACTATATAGTTTCATCGACTGCTGAGACATTTGTTTGCACATCTACACATTCAGATAAGACCTTTGCATGAAATATTTCATTATCTTTTTAGTGTTTGTCTCTTTGTGCTGTAGTGTCTGTATGATGATGATCTGAATTTATTCCAGAGTCAAGACTTTCTCACGATACTGAGATGGCTGATCGCTGTTCTACACTTCTGTAACTAAAATAGTGAATTAATTATAGCAGTTGTAGTGTTTAGAGCTGTGAGCTCACTGTTGAGGTTTGGAAACATGTTCCTCTGAACTCAGTTTAACCACATCGAGCCGTGATCATGATGTCACTTCCTTTTCTTTCTTTAAGTGCTGCATGACATTCACCTCATCTTTCAGTTGCAGTTTTTCTCAATCGATTTGACACATTTCTCCAAACTCAGATCACTGTTCTCAAAACAGTTAATTCAGTGATCTGAACACTTAGTAATTGTCTTAAACAGATTGTAAGTTTTCAGTTATTTCACTCAAATTGCAAATCATTTGAACTATTTTCTCAAAACACTACATACAAAAACTCTCAGATGTTTTCATAATAGTTCATACATCCAAACAGAACTTTAATATATCAGGAAAAACAATCACAGCTATTTTTATTGGCTGTTGTGTTTTCTATTAGCCCCAAACTGATGTCTGCTTGATTAATGATACACACAACACAGGAAATGCAGCTTTCCTAAATGTTTATGCATTTATCACAATTACATTATGTAATATAAAAGAGAAAGAATACATAGAGCAAGAGAAGGGGAAATAAAGAGGTGTAAGTGTAAATGTGGTGGTGTGGGTAGAGGAAGAGATGTAATGAGAAGGAAATGAAAAGTGGAACATATAGAAAGAGATCATATATGAGGAGAGAGGAGGAAGTTAAAAAGGAGGATATGAGAAGAGCTGTGTATAGTGGAGGAGATTGATGTAGAGGAAAGAGCAAGAGGAGAAACTGTAAGAAGACATGGACATAGTGAAAGTTGACAGCAGGGTGGGAGAAGTGGAGGAGAGGAGGATTTCAAATGAAATTAAAGCTGCAAGCAGCGATGAAAGGGCCCTCACACCCGGGCTAACCGCCATCCGTTGGCCTCAGGAAAACAGTGAAAAATAGGCGACATGCATGTAAACGAGTAAATAAAGGAGAATTATAGCAAAATCATGTAAAAGTGCCACACTTCCTGCTGCCAACAGGTGGCGCTATAGCTAACTGAATATTGTCATATAGATGTCTTTAGGCCAGGACTCTTATCACACATGTGAAGTTTGGGGCAGATCAGACATAGTATGCCTGAGTTACAACAGTTTCCTCTTTCATGGCGAAACATCAGACTTTGTCAGTCCGCCACGGACACGCCCTTCAACGAAAACTCAAGATCTTTGATATTTATCATCGCTAAGGTCTTAAGATTAGACTGATGATGTTGATCTGGTTAAATCTCTATGAGGAGTTAATCACAGTGTAAAACATGTCATTTCCTGTTGCCCCCAGGTGGCGCTATGACTGTAACTGAATATTGTCATATAGATGTCTTCAGGCCAGGTCTCTAATAAAACATGTGAAGTTTGGGGCAGATCAGACATTGTTTGTCTGAGTTACAACAACTTCCTGTTTCATGGCAAAACATCAAACTTTGTCATGCCGCCACGGACACCCTTTGATGAAACTCTAGATCTTCGCAATTTAACGTCTCAAAGGCCTTTAGATTAGACTGACCAAATATGATGTTGATCTGATTAAAGCTCTAGGAGGAGTTCGTTAAAGTACAACATGTGGAAATGGCAAAAACTGCCAAAATTTTGTAGAGAAAATTCAAAATATCTCACTTCCTGTTGGGTTTACAAACTTTGCACCCAGGGGCTTTTTTGTAGGTATTGGGCTGTTACATCTGTCTACCGAATTTCGTAACTGTACGTGAAATGTAGCACGAAGGGCGCTTAATTGAAATTTTGTAGGTGGCGCTATCGAGCCATTTTGCCACACCTAATTCTGAAACCCATATCAGATGTAAATTTTCCCCACTTCTGACGCGTGTGCAAAGTTTCATGAGTTTTTGAGAACATTTAGGCCCTCAAAAATGCGATTCATTTTGGAGAAGAAGAATAATTGGCTGAGCAATTCCAATAGGGTCCTCACACCATCGGTGCTCGGGCCCTAATCAGAATTATTCAACCCTCATAAAATGTTGTTGTTGTTGTTGTTGTTGTTTAATAAGAAATGGTTTTATTTATAAGAAATTATAAATATACATATAAACAAATGTTATAAATATCTGTAGTTTTAAAGGTGTTAAGATAATTGAAAAACTTTTGCCTAGCAATTTGTATATTCTCAAATGTCAGGGTGGCACTGCAAATATTTTATTATCAACTCGAGGTGTAACGAAGCAGACTCAGTGAAATCCATGTGCAGCTTTATTAGAAGATCGTAGTCGTACAGGCTGGGGTCAGATAACAGCAGAAGCAATATCAGAGACAAGACAAACTCAGTATCGGGGACAGGCAAACAATCAGGGCTGGCGGCAGACAAGGCAGGATAAATCAGAGAACAGGCAAACAGATCACAAGGCAGGCGGCGAACAGAATCAGAGTAGTCAAGACAGTCCAGGGTCATACACAGGAAAACTAAACACAGGGATAAATGCTCAGAAATGTTAGCCGGGGCAAAACAAGACTTCGCGACTGACTGTGGGTGCGTGGGTCTTTTATGGTCCAGGATGATATGGAACAGGTGGTGAGTTAATCAGACTAGAAATGGAGTGTGGGTAATGTAGTCCGGGAATGGCTTAATATTCAGGTGATGGCGCCCTCAGGTGGCGATCGGAAGGAGCCACAGAGGTCGTATTCATGACACAAGGTAATAACATTAAGCCTGATACTGTAATGAAACATCTAGAGGACCCAATAGATCATTGTGTCAGAGTGAAAAGAGATAGTTGTAGATATCTCTCAAATACTGATAAAAACAGCTAATTTCAAGCATGGGTAAATATATATTTACAAATATTTGGTTGTACCACTTGACAAAAAAGTAAAAAAAAAAAAAAAATTAAACACATTGAAATGTTATGTAACTGTCACAGAGACGAACTCCGTGGTTCCCTCCTCTGGCCATCGGAGGGAGCCTTCCCCCGAATACTGACACACACACACACACACACTACATTACCCATATGCCCGTGCCTTGGACTGATTACTGCTCCAGCTGTTACCCATCACCCGCACTATGAAAGACTCTCTCATGCACCCTCATATTTGCGAAGTCTTGTTTTGCTTTGGTGAACATTTCTGAGCGTTTATATCCCTGTCTGATTATCTGTTGTTGACCCTGCTGCTACCCGTTACCGATCCTTTTCTGCCTGCCTTTGACCCTTGCCTGGAATTACTATCTGTGAGTGATATCTGCCTGTCTTGACCTGTCTGCCTGTTACCTTGACCACGATTCTGCCTGTCCCTGCCATTCTTGTTTGCTCCTGTTTGATCTTGCCTGTACGACCATCCTTTATTATCATTAAAAGCATGCAAATGGATCCCAGCCTGAGTGATGATTCGTTACAGTAACAACTGGAACTTATTTAAACACAATTAATTCTTTAATGTTACATCAGTCATTGACGTCAGAGCTCGGCTAATGTATGTGCTGTTATTGATACTGTTAATATTACAGTTCCCACATGTGCACTGCAATACATTAATATACACATCAGTTTGTTGATGAACATATATGGAACAAATATCTCAGGAAAGGAGACATTAGACACAATTGCTGAGATTTTATTAAGAAAATGAGTAGCGATCATTCAAAATTTTAAAATGAAATGCTAAAAACAGCAATGAACAGACAAGATAAGAGAATCACCAAATCAGCTCCAACAGAGAGGATTATACAAACAGCCTGAGTCTGTCCATTTATTATAATTAAAGCAGTTCATATATGAAAAAAATAGAAAATTACATTGAACACTGTAGGCAAATATCCATAAAATCCATATAAATGAGAAAAAAAAAAAAAAGTAAACTTGATGGCATCACTATTTCCTGAGAAGAATAACTTTGAAAAATCCTCTGTAAGTTTTTGCTATTTTAAATATTATTGCAGATTCGCTCAAAACTCAGCAGTATTTTATTGTAATCTTGTAGGCATCTCTATTTCCTCTAGGTGCTGCGAGTTCTTCCTCCCTGCAATATAAATGCATTCATTGATCTCTCATATGTGTTTTTATCATGACTGCAGATTGTTCCAGATCAGATGAGTGTGAATCATCAGATTGTGTGAAGCTCAAACTCACCAGCTCTTCTTGCACAGATGATCTGAAGAAGAATCACAGTAGGAGCAGCAAACACTGCGATCTCAACAATCATCACAATCACTGCAGGAAACACGTGTGGACAGATGAGAGAGAGGAAGAAGAGACTGAATCTCTGAAACTGTACATGACTGAAGTCAAGGGTATCAAACAATGAATGATTATTGACAAGCATTTACAGACTGACTGATAGTTTCAGTGTTATAAAGCTGTCGTCATAAATGAACTGCAAACAAAGACGTGTCGTACCTCTGAATAATAATCCAGCAGTCCTACTGACTTCAGTTGATGCTGTGACAGCTGGATCTGTGGATCACGTCTGTTAGTTCAGTTCAAACACATAATGTAACATATGAACATCATCATCATCATCATCATCATCACATAATACTTGAGCTTCACAGAAATGATGAATATGTGACCCTGTGTGAACTTCACTGTTCCACAAGTCTATCCAAGACATTTCTTTTACAATCTGCTGTAGTCCAGAGCAGCTCTATATCAGTGTGACTCAGTTATGGTGCTGAAAGCTGCTCACACTAACATGGGATGACTATGTTTAATAAATGCTCACTATGATTTTAATCATTTAAGCTCAAAAGCACAATATATATGATGAAAGAGTATATTTACATTAGCTTTTATGTTGACTTCATGTTTGTGTGGAGAAAGTGAATGAATGAGCTCTACGAATTAAAAAAGGGTTGATAAGCTCTTTCTCAGTAATTGGCACTGTAAACACAGACATATCAGTGTCACCCTCAAACAGTCTTCAGATCAGTTACTGGAGATGATAAGAACCTCCTGTAAGTGAAAGTGACATGTGAAGGCCAAGTATGGTAACTCATACTCTGAATTTAACCCATCCAAGTTAGTGTGTACACATTAGGAGTAGGGAAAACACACACACAGAGCGCCCGGGGAGTGATTGGGGGTAAGGTGCCTTGCTCAAGGGCACCACAGTCATTCCTGCCGGTATTGAGAATCATATGAAAACAGTGAAAACAGACCAGACAAAATATTGTATATGGTCAAAATATCATATCTGTCCATTGAGTCATGCAATATAAACAGAGAGTCTGAGAAACTGAGTTAGGAAAGTTAGTTTCTCACCTGAATACTTGACAGTGTGTACTTGATTTGATGAAAGACAGTGATGATGTACCTTTAGTTTCTGGAGTCTTTATAGTTGAGGGATCCTGAGAGTTTGTGGTGTGGACTGGAATCACTGCTGTCGTTGTAACATCTTGATCTGTAAAGGATGAATGTTAGTTCAGATGCTTCATATTAGGGGTGTAGCAATATACCAGTATTGACGATAACCGTGATATTCAAAGCATGAAATATCGATATCGTGTTAATTTAGGGTGTGACAATATACCGGTATTGGCGATAACCACAATATTTAAAATGAATAGGACTCTTATGATATCATGACATGTAAATACCAAGCGGCAACCTCCAGTTTCTTGTGAAGCCAATACGGAAGTGACTTAAACTGCGATTCATCGACTGGCCGCTAGGGACAGGCTGCAAAAGGGAGCAGAATCTCATTGAGTTCCATGTTAAAATGGCCAAGCAGAAAAAAAACATGTTTACAGTATGGTTCAAATTGTGGTTTTGGTCTATATAGCTAATTTTGCCCTTCATGACAGCTCTGAGGGGGGTGATTTTTTTTTTATAACTCATCCGTTTAAATTATATTAAGCCTTAAAGTTCTGCATAATTAAGGGCGTGGTCACTTAATTAGCTGCTGTCTGTGATCTGTCATGTTACCTCAAAAGCTAATTTCAGCCGCTGAATTTGCCATCTCAGCCGTATTTGTGCTTTTTTCTGGATTATTTTATACAATATGATAAAATATGGCTTGCTGCATTATACTCGAGACAGATGTGCGTCTGAGAACATGTGCACGCATACGGAAGATAAACAGAACACACGTTGTTGGATCGTGGCATTAGCTATAAGTTTTGTTCCTGATTTATTACAATGACAATAGCAGGATGATATAAAACTCCGACAACACTGCTTGGATATTATAACTAAAACTGTTGCACTGCATTTGGACGTGCTCATTTGTTTGAGGAGAACATTTGAGAGATATATGTACATATACAGTTTTACATCAAACGATGCTCAGATTGGCATAATTTCTGAAGAACGATGATGGAGAGCAGATCATTCCGAAGAAATGTGATGCAAACAATGGATAAGATATCAATATTTCATGGATTTAATGCTTTCATGGACAAAAAGTGCTGTTTTTTGTTTTGTAATGGACATTTTACCCAAGTGCCATGGATCTTGCGATCTCTATTTCATTATAAAGGTATGAAGTCCCATTTGATTTTTCGTGTTATTTGCACACCCACACAAATTAATTACAGGTGTTGGAGCATCTATATCTTAAAAAAAAAACACTGTAGATTGACAGTAAAGCTTTAGAACTTTCTACTGGATATAACTTGTTATCTTTAAATATTTTAGATAGTATCTAAGATAGATAGCTCCTAGATAGCTAGATATAATAGCCTACTAATCATAAATGTTTTTATATGTAAATAACATTCAGAAACTGTATTTGAAACAAAATTATAAGGATCAATAAATAAATACTGATACAAAAAAACATAAGAAATGACATTTATTGATTATGACTGATTTTATTTGACATGCACAACACGGAGTGATAGGACTGATGCACACAGCGTTTAGCGGGTTTGTGTTGAAGAGTGTCTAACAAAGTAATCTTTTCACATAATGTTCTCTTTCTTAAAATGTAAGAGAGTGTAAATGTAAGCAGCATCATATATGTGTAAAGAATGAGGTTTGTCAGGTAAAACAAGAGCTTATTGATGCAGTTCAGTGATGCAGTTTGCTATTTTATTCTAACCGTTACTCCTGATAGGAGGCTTCCGTAAATATTTAGTGCATACGTAGAGTTACGCTTCAACAAGTTTAATGGTGCAACACAAAAATATTTAGTAGTGCGTAAGTTGTAACTTTGTGCCCATTTACGTCAAAACTAGGCTACGTTGTAACTTACGCAAAGCTGGTGCAACAGACCCCAGAACTCTATGGGTGACGTCACGGACACTACGTCCATATTTTTTACAGTCTATGGTAAATACTCCAGCACCAGTACCTGGTTGACCTCTCAGGTGGCAGCAGGGGCGGCGCTAGGGGTGGGCTAAGGGGGCTGGAGCCCCGAATGCTTTTCCAAAAGCCCTGAATCTTTCAGGTTTGAGGTTTCTTAACAGTGCTGTCAAAATATAATTTTTCTAAACATATCTCTCTATTAAAATATGTTAAACAGTTCAATACTGCTTTTCTACAGTATCCATACAGCGTTACCGACAGCGCTTTCTCTCCCTGCGTTCCATTCGAAAGAGCTCATCCTTATGCCCTAATCCCTTCAGAGGGTTTAAGCTTCGTAGGGATGAAGGGTGTAGGGGTCAACAAAACTCTTCTTTTGGAACGCACTTCAGCGTCATCTTAACGAGACAATCAAATAGGAGTAGATTGTGCAAGCTGCACCCTTTGTTTAACATTAGTTTATTTATTTATTTATTTTAGGTTTATCGCACCATGTACATTGTACCTATGTATTTTAAACATTTGAATGGACTGATAAAGGGAGCTGTAAAGTATTTTTGTTGAAGTACAGTGTCGTTTTGACCATAATAATGTAGGCCTACCAAATCTAATTGTATAAATATTACAGTAATATAGAAAAATACTGATACATTTATAGGTAAAATCGAACTCTGAACCCACTGAACCCATTCTGTGACATCAAATAACTTCCCTGTGCAAAGGATCATGGGGTATAGAAAGGATCCATCAGTTGTACCCTTCGAAATCCTTCATTCCGAAGGGCCCTTTGAAGTGGCCCGATTTGAGCACTTCGGTTTGGAACGACCATTCAATATGGCGGCCATGATTGTTTTCACTCCGAAGTGCCCTTCGGAGGGCGATATATCCCGTTTGGAGCGCACCGTCTCTCTTCTCTCCGACAGCGAGTTCACGCACACTGCTGTGGTACAGAGCCACGCCTCCTGTCACTCACTCAGTACAGAGCCACGCCTCCTGTCACTCACTCAGAGCAAGTCCTCGAGACTCTTGTTCGGTCCTGTTGAAGGGTTTTTGTTACGATATAACAATTGATATGACCACTTTGGCACATTTGTCAGCTAAACATTTATTCAGTGTTTCCCATTAATTACCCTATGCTGCCATTATTTCATCATGAACTGAAAATGTAAAACATACATAACGTTGTATTTTGCCAAAGAACTACAATCAAAACGTGATAAGGCGTTGTGACTTTATAAAACAGCAAAATACAGTGATTAAGTATATATACAGTCTGTTTGTGCTGCATGTTTTAAAAAGAAATGTGCACATTGCTTAAGCGATTAGTGATCTGGTGATCAAAATAAAAGCACAAGGATTTATCTTGGAAATTAGTAGTCTACAAAAGTATTGTAATTTCCCTATTCTTTTGTGTAAAGTAACTAATACAAATTGTCATTTACTTTAGAGTGCATTTGTTACAATATGGATATTACTGTCATATGAATAATCATATATGTCTAAAACATTATTATATTATTATTTTATTGTATTAATTGTTTGGCATCCAAAAACACAATGTAGACTGAGGCTGTATATCACAACTAAAAAGATGTTTCTCTTTCATGTCCAGGTACAAGTCAGTGCTGTTTCTTTAGTCAATTTGCACTCTGTACATGGGTTGAAGCTCTTAATTTTGAGCTTCCAGAGTGCATTGATGCATTTAACCTTAAAATGTACAAAAGGACATACACAAAACATAGTTCTACAAATTCCAGTGAGAAATCATGTACATTTAATGAACTTTACTCAAGAATACTAAAACAAAGTTCTTTCATGTCAGTAAAGCTGTTAACAGAAAATGATGTCATTGGACAAAACTGATTTGGGCTAAGCCCCGAATGTTGAGAAGGAGGTCTCTGCGGAACAAAAAGGGGCGTTTCCCGATTTTGGGGTGCTGTCACACGGGAATAGGTGTTTTTCAACCTCTTTACCTGATTTACCTAATGATAATTCTTGTAGCCCTCCAGGTGAAAAAATACTGTAGTAATTTATAGTAAATAATAGTGTGTTTGAACCATACTATAGCCTAGTAAAGTACTTGATTTTAATTTCGGCTAGTTGCTGTGGTAATATAACAACTATAGTAATATTTAACAAATTACGTTACCCAATACTGTACTAAGTTTTCTTTAAACTAAAGGGTATATTATATTACAATACACGCAGTTTACTGTAGTAAAAACTAAAGTATACTACAACCTATGCTGTCTAGCATTCATTAACAAAGTGTTGTAAATACTATAATATATACAGTACTACAATTTACTATAGTATGGTTCAAAAACACTATTTACTATCAATTACTATAGTATTTTTTCACCTGGGCCATGTCCAACCTCAAATGACGCCGACTGGATAAGTTCAGACAAATGACGAAATGTGTAGCCTATGTAAAATAGAATACAGTAGCCATATTGACAAAATTACATCCCGTGTCTTTATAATTCGTAGTTCATGCAAACTAATAATGAAATCAAAATAAATAAATAAGCAATAAAAAAACAAACAAAAAAACAGAGTAGCCTAATCTTAAAACTTGCATATATCTTATATTTCGCCTTCTCGAGCTATAAGCTACAGGTCTTGTATAATAGTTCATACTGTTCAAATTATGTGAATATATAGGCAGGCACTCGGAAGTCAAGCATGCAGCAATATTTTATTTATTTCTCATTATCTCGACATAAGTTGTTTCTCATGATCTAAACATTAAAAAAGTAGTTGTGAACATGAGAAAACAAGAAAAAAATAAAATAGGCTAATAATGAATTGCCTTTCAGGCGTCCGTACTTTAAAAAAAAAAGCCTATCCCGGCTTCCATACTTTTTTGGTTGGATCGTTAAAAACACCTCTCTCTGTTAGAAAACACCCCAAAATTGGGAGACGCCCCTCTTTTGTTCTGCAGAGACCTATACTTGGCGAATGTTTACAATGTCTGGCTCTGCCCCTGGGTGGCAGTATTGCACCTTAACGCTGACGCCTGTCAAACAAGAAGAAGACGCAGCGCACGCAGCGGGAGAGTGAGAGGCTCTGTCCACACCCGAAAAAAGTAAAGTAAACTCGACAGTATGGGAGTTTTTCGGCTCCTTAGACAGCCCAATCCGCAGGATTTGCCTAGCTACAGTCAGTGCGAAGGGTGGCAACACCACCAACCTTACCCACCTCCGTGTCCATCACCCTGCAGATTACGCCATTTTACAGAGAATAAGTTGTAATTATTTTACTAGTCATGGAATGGGAAATGTTATATTAACCTGTTAACAGTGATTTTCTGTGTTCATGTATTTAAAGCTGCAGTTCGTAACTTATTTTGGTTAAAAAGTATCCAAAATCAATTTTTGAGCAAGTACATAACCAGCCAGTGTTCAAAACTATCTAATTATCTTGTCTTGATTCACAACGGTAAGCTTGAAATAATGTTTTATAATAAGAGCAACATGGTGGATTTCCGCAGGAAATTCGAGCGTGCAGCAGTTCATCTGTGCATCATTACGTCACGTCCGTAAGGAAGGAGTCCGGTAACGCTAATATACACTAAATACACATAGTCACGTAATGCTGATGTTGTTAACAATAACAATTTGAGAACAAAGTATAACAGTAATAATAATTTGCACGGTTTGGCATGATCCGAGCGATCGTTAGATTTAATCATCATTGGCAGCGTGATTTATTGTAGGCCTGATGCTTTTTTTTTCCTCAGTTGGTCAGAACAAAAGTGGCAGAAATGTTACTTACTTGTTCAGATTGTATTTTCCAGTGAAAATTCTTATATTGGTCATACTTTCAAGACGTAGAATCTGTGATTCTGTAGTTCAGTATCCACACCGGTGCGGTGACTGACAGCAAGCATTAGATTCATCTGCGCTGATGAGCTGTGCCGAGGCACAACGCACGTACAGAAAACTATTCCGCATATGACTGCAATTGCATGTTTCAAACAAGAGATGGCGACAAAGAGGAAAAATCGCAGCTGAAAAAACTGAGAAAAAGAGAAAAAACTGCAGCTTTAAATAAAGGGTGATTCTTTTCATAAGTACCGCGTTTTCTTTACTCATCTTATTCAGCATGATGTGGCTATGCATGCAGTTATATGCCCTCAAATTTCAAAATACATGGGCATTTTTTGCCCCGACGAGTTTTTGTCATTATATCATATGATATGATGTAGTTGTATTACGATATCACACGAGCTAGAGTGCCGTTTTCCCCAAATCAGCACAAATGCAATGTTCATTTAACTTATTGTTAAATGAACAACGTGAGTTACATTTTAGACACAGTATTGTTAATATTGTTTATTTTTTTCTTTATTTCGCCAACGAAAATTTTAAAATGGTGTACAGCAGAACAGAGCCC
This sequence comes from Culter alburnus, assembly GCA_028476615.1. NCBI lineage: Eukaryota > Metazoa > Chordata > Actinopteri > Cypriniformes > Xenocyprididae > Culter > Culter alburnus. The sequence continues at coordinate 48,812 of JAOTNS010000226.1, forward strand.
CGTGCAACAGAAATGTTTTTATTATTCTGATTGAATCCGCGTTTAGAACGAATTAATCCGAGCTTCATTCCTGAATGAATCAGTCATTTGAACAAATCGGTTGAATGAATTACTCACTCACTAAGACAGTGACTTGCTGCCACCTACTGGCAGTTTAGTTTAGTTTAATATTTAAGGTACATTTTAATTAAAAAGTTAAAAATAGAAAAAAAATCCATATTTAAATATTGAATTAAATTTATGTACACAAATTGTAAATGCTGTGTAAATATATTAATGCCACTTCTCATTCTGTGTCACTCTGTATTGCAAAGATGGATTTTGTTGATAATGATTTAATTTGATTGTTAAGAGCCATAATGTATAGGCTACTATGCTAGTATTAATTTTTATTTCTTCAGGTCTTAAAAAGCCTTAAATTTGACTTTAAAAAATGTGCAGCAACCCTGAAAGAGAAAAACTAAATAAACAAAGTCAAAATTATTTAGACTGATAACATTTTTTCCCCCAAGCATTCTATAAATATCGCGATATATCAATATCGTGAATTCTTTTGGCCACAATAACCGTGGTGTAAAAAATCTAATATCATGACAGCCCTACTACATATGGTACAAAATGACAATTGTATTTTACTTTTTTTTTTTTTCAACTGCTTACTCACATTTTCAAAACTTTGCCTCTTTTTTTTCAAAACTTTACACAAATCCAAGAATTGCACACACAAAATGCCTCACATCTCTTGCAAAATGAAGCACTGCATTCAAGATATCACAAACACATCTCAAAAGCAAGCATTTATCTTAAGTTGCCGTAATATATTCTATTTTTGGATAAATCATATACACACAGTTATTCAAAATTTAAAACTCTTCTTTCATGAGCTCCTGTGTTTCTGTACAAGATTGAAAGTAATTGACAGAGAGATGTTGAACAATTCAGGATAAATCAAAAGCAAGATTGAAACCAAATGATTTTTTTACTGTAAGCATTTGTAGTTGTAAATCCAGTATTACACAAAAGAAAAGAAAGAAAAGAAATACATCAACCATGTCTAGTTGGACAGAATCAATGTTTATGTTTGAAAAATACTTTGATACTTTGTGTTAGATTTTGTGTTACATAGAGAATTGTGTGTTGTTGTTTTTTTTTTTGCAAAGTGTTTTATGAAATTGAAAACGGAGTCAAAGGCTGAGAATTAGTGTATGGCTTTGCTGATTTTATTTGTGTGATTCTGGTGTTTGAGAGTCAGGTTTCAGAAATTGTGTGACAAGTAAGGATTTTGTGTCTAAGCAGTTGAAAAAAAAAAAACTGTAGTCAACACACAAGATAACTCTAGCATCACACAGCATGGTGCATGATGAGAAAGACAGTGATGATCCTTTAGTTTCTGGTGTCTTTATAGTTGAGGGATCCTGAGAGTTTGTGGTGTGGACTGGAATCACTGCTGTCGTTGAACATCTTGATCTGTAAAGGATGAATGTTAGTTCAGATGATTCATACTGTATAATAATACAATCATATTTTAATCAGCTAACAGAGACTCTAACCTGAATACTTGACAGTGTATGTGACTGAGGTCTTGATTTGATTTCTGAGAGTAAGCCGACATCTCCACTCTCTGTTGTCATCTTCCTTCAGGAGTGTGTTGTAGTCAGAGTGATGATACAGAGTCCTGAAGATGATATCTGATATCTGGAGTGTCGTCGTCAGATCAACACCAGCCTGATTCACCCACAACAGATGAATTCCTTCAGAACGGGCCGAACGATCACAAGATTCTCCATAATATGAATACAACTGACAGGAGAGAGTCACAGAGCGACCTGGACTGATCTCAGTCTGTGAGGATGATGATGATGATGATGATGATGATGAAACTGAACACAAGACACAAATCACATTACAGACTTTAGTCTAAAGAGTTTAAAGAGAGGATTGGGACCTTTTTAAATTAACCACATAATCATAAAAATTACCATGAAGAACATGCAGATAAACACGTGCATCAGTTCCTTGTTTTTGTCCATTCACATATTGTTGGCAGGTGTAAAATCCAGGATCTTCTTTTGTGACGTTCTTGATGTTCAGAGAGCAGTCAGACCCCAGACTCAGTCTCTCATGTCTCTCTGAGTCTTTCTTCTTTTTCCCTAATTTAATCAGTTCAACTGTCACTGAATGTCTGAAACTGTTATAGGTCCATGTAGTTGAGTTGCAGTCAGAAAGAGCATTATTACAGGACAGACGGACATCTTCACCAGAACTGATGAACTCATGAGCATCATCCACTCCACTGGTACCTGAAACACAAGTACATTTGAGTGATCATTATGTTATATATTAATAAATGAAAATATAAAACATATCAGCATAAAAAGCAGAAGATTCATACAGTCTTTTCCTCACTTAATGCAAACACACTCTCCAGAATAAACAGTTTTTCTTCATCAGAGAGCTGTTCAGATCACTCACACACTCTTAATATGAAGATAATGTTGATCATCAGATGTTTGAGTGTGACTCTATGTCCAGTATCAGGAATAATACACTGTATGTATCAATACACAACTCTGAGATCACAACTTGAATAAACTGATCATGTTCAAATGAACTCTTTCCCAGACTAACTCCACTAAATGTCTTTAGAGAAAGTACAGATTTCTTTACCTGTGAGAAGTGAGCAGAGAATGATCAGTCCCAGCAGACACAGATCACACTTATCAGACATTTTCTCTTTCTGTCAGTCTTCCTCTTCATTATACGCTCACAACTCTTTCTCTAAACATCATCAGCTCCTCCTGTGTTTGTTAACTTCCTCTGATCTGACCGAATGAGTGTTTCAATCCGGCTACAGTTGATATATAGTGACGCTGTGCCAGTGCGTGATGGAGAAGTGTTGCTTCACAGCTCTCTATTAATATCCACTCTAATTCTTTTGTGTTGATTTACAGTACACTTTTACTGTAATAGGAACTGTCCCTCAAGAGCATCTTATGGTGACGTGTTCAATAATAAGAGCTCAGGCAGTTTTTGTATCAGTTACCCTGTTACAGGGGTGACATTTATCATCCTGGCCATAAGAGGGCGATAGAAAGAGGAAAAGAAGGTTTGCTTTAAAAGAGAACAAAGGGGGGAATGTTTATGGAGTGTGTTTGGTGGGGTGAAAGAAGGCTGGACATCACCTTTTGTTTGGGGAGTTAAGTGAATTATATGAAATCCCAATGCACATTTGATAACACATTTTGCATTATGAACTATATTTCCATTACTGCTGTTGCTTTCTAAAACTCTTGATATTCCTTTCATACTTTATTCATTTTTGTTTGGTCTATTTGTGCTGTAGTGTCTGTATGATGATAATTTATTCCAGAGTCAAGACTTTCTCATGATACTGAGATGGCTGATCGCTGTTCTACACTTCCGTAACTAAAATAGTGAATTAATTATAGCAGTTGTAGTGTTTCAGAGCTGTGAGCTCACTGTTGAGGTTTGGAAACATGTTCCTCTGAACTCAGTTTAACCACATCGAGCCGTGATCATGATGTCACTTCCTTTTCTTTCTTTAAGTGCTGCATGACATTCACCTCCATCTTTTCAGTTGCAGTTTTTCTCAATCGATTTGACACATTTCTCCAAACTCAGATCACTGTTCTCAAAACAGTTAACTCTGTCATCTGAACACTTTGTAATTGTCTTAAACAGATTGTAAGTTTTCATTCATGCAAATCATTTGAACCATTTTCTCAAAACACTACATACAAAAACTCTCAGATGTTTTCATAATAGTTCATACATCCAACCAAAACTTCAATATATCAGGAAAAACAATCACAGCTATTTTTATTGGCTTTACACAAATCACAATCATTCATGCACCATTTGTCCAAACACAACAAACACAACTCTGGATTATCAATTGCACATGTTGTGTTTTTTCTATTAGCCCCAAACTGATATCTGCTTGATTAATAATACACACAACACAGGAAATGCAGCTTTCTGAAATGTTTACGCATTTATCACAATAGCATTATGTAATATAAAAGGGAAAGAATACATCGATCAAGAGAAGGGGAAAATAAAGAGGTGTAAGTGTAAAGGTGGTGGTGTGGGTAGAGGAAGTGATGTAATGAGAAGGAAAGAGTGGAACAGATAGAAAGAGATCATATATGAGGAGAGAGGATGAAGTTAAAAAGGAGGATATGAGAAGAGCTGAGTATAGTGGAGGAGATTGATGTAGAGGAAAGAGCAAGAGGAGAAATTATAAGAAGATATTGTAGATATTTCTCATATACTGATTAAAACAAGCTAATATCAAGTATGGATATATAAATGTATACATATAAATATAAATATTTGGTTGTAAAAAAAAAAAAAAAAAAATTAAACACTGAAATATGTAACAACTAAAACTTGACTCATAAATATGCATTACATCTATTTTGAAAATATTTTTTAAAACCTTTTTTGAAGCTTTATCTTCTCAATGACCCATATAACAAAATCTGTTAGAAAAACAACAAATAAACGTGTATTTTTGTTAAGTGTATTTGTACATCTCCAGCTGAAAGTGTTCCAAAATCATTAGAGAATACACTTGCAGTTTTGATTTTAATATTTTAATAAATGCATTACTAGAATCAGAATCACAACCTGTAAGTGTGATTAATTATTGATGTATTTTAGTGTTCAAAATACATAGTTTTGTGTTTTAGCTATATTGTGTGTCTCCGGCTAACTCACATTATTACTGTCTTTCTGAAATACTTCTGCTATTCAGCTGTGGGCCACTATTACCTAAAATTGTGTTCATTAATGCAGATTGTCGTTCTTACTACATTGAGTAATGATAAAGGATGGAGCGAGATTTGTTTTACAAACTTTAATGTTACATCAGTCATTGACGTCAGAGCTCGGCTAATGTATGTGCTGTTATTGATACTGTTAATATTACAGTTCCACATGTGCACTGCAATACATTACAAATATACACATCAGTTTGTTGATGGACATATATGTAACAAATATCTCAGGAAAGGAGACATTAGACACAATTGCAGAGGTTTTATTAAGAAAATGAGTAGCGATCATTCAAATTTTTTAAATAAAATGCTAAAAAGCAATGAACAGACAAGATAAGAGAATCACCAAATCAGCTCCAACAGAGAGGATTATACAAACAGTCTGAGTCTGTCCATTACTGTATTTATTATAATTAAAGCAGTTTATATATGGAAAAAACTAGAAAATGACATTGAACACTGTAGGCAAATATCCATAAAATCCATATAAATGAGAAAAATGATGGCATCACTATTTCTTCAGGGTTTTTCTTTTTTTCTGATAAGAAGGAAATTAATGAACAATTCTCTATAAGTTTTTGCTATTTTAAATATATTGCAGATTCCTCAAAACTCAGCAGTATTTTATTGTAATCTTGTAGGCATCTCTATTTCCTCTAGGTGCTGCGAGTTCTTCCTCCCTGCAATAATGCATTCATTGATCTCTCATATGTGTTTTTATCATGACTGCAGATTGTTCCAGATCAGATGAGTGTGAATCATCAGATTGTGTGAAGCTCAAACTCACCAGCTCTTCTTGCACAGATGATCTGAAGAAGAATCACAGTAGGAGCAGCAAACACTGCGATCTCAACAATCATCACAATCACTGCAGGAAACACGTGTGGACAGATGAGAGAGAGGAAGAAGAGACTGAATCTCTGAAACTGTACATGACTGAAGTCAAGGGTATTAATCAATGAATGATTATTGACAAGCATTTACAGACTGACTGATAGTTTCAGTGTTATAAAGCTGTCGTCATAAATGAACTGCAAACAAAGACGTGTCGTACCTCTGAATAATGATCCAGCAGTACTGACTTTTGTGGTATCTGGAATCAGTGCTGTTTCTGTAGGTGATGCTACAACTACCAAAAGCAACATGGAAATTGAAAAATCATATTTTAATGCATGAACAATGTCAAGACATTTCTTATACAATCTGCTGTAGTCCAGAGCAGCTCCATGTCAGTGTGACTCAGTTATGGTGCTGAAAGCTGCTATGTTTAAAAAATGCTTTGTATGATTTTAATCATTTAAGCCCAAAAACACTATTTTTTGATAACATATATATGATGAAAGAGTATATTTACATTATATTTTATGTTGACTTCATGTTTGTGTGGGTAAAGTGAATGAATGAGGTCTACAAATTCAGTAAGGCTCGATAAGCTCTTTCTCAGTAATTGGCACTGCAAAACCACCTCCTCGTTACAAATATGACAGAACTATCACTTCTACCACTAAAGATAGCTTTATAAATAATCTTCCTGATCAGTTTCATCTCCTTAGTATACCAGAAGAACTCAATGTTACAACAGAAACTATTGACTCTCTTTTTTCACAGCACATTAGACACAGTTGCTCCTTTGTGCTTAAAGAAAATTAAGGAAAATAGTCCAATGCCATGGTACAACGAGCACACTTGGGCCCTTAAGAGAGCAGCCAGAAAATTGGAGTGCACTGGAAGGAAACAAATTTTGCATTTCGTGGAAAGAAAGCATTTTTGTTTACAGAAAGGCCTTAAAACTGCTATGTCTGCTTATTTATCAAGTCTCTTAGAAGAAAACAAACACAACCCTAGGTATTTATTTGATACAGTATTTATTTGATAAAGAAACAAATCTTTGAAAGCCAGTATGCAGTTTGAGTGAGTGAGGCATGTACGGGAGCTGCTCCGTAAATTTTATTTCTTTTTTAACCCTCAGGGGTCTGAGGATTTTTGGGGCCTTGGAGAAGTTTTGACATGCCCTGACATTTGTGCTTTTTTCAGTTGTTCATAAACATATTAATGGAAAAAGTGTCATTACACTGTATTCAGCACAAACTGGGCTACAATAATATGTGAGGAACATGTATGTACATGTTGTCTTTTGAAGGAATAACGTTTATGCGTGTTATTGAAAAACAAAAAATTTAAGTCTGAAATAAGCCAAAAATATATATATATTAAATCTTTGTTCACAAGACTTCTGTGTATTTGAGGTTGTAGACTAGAGTTTTTGCTTCAAAATGAGGTAAAAATTATGCTGCCTGCTTGTTCATATAAAACAATAGAGAGATTTAAATTTCTAAAACATCTTTGGTCAAGAACACAGTATGCGTGGAGCGTGAATCATCATGAATAATGGGTGATTCTCAGGTAGGCTGTGAAAAAACCCTCTGTTGATCATGTCTCAATCTCATCATGGTGTAAATCAAACATACAGAAAAAACAGCAATACTGTGAATATTATTACAATTTAAAATAATGGTATTCTATTATTCTTTAAAATATAATGTATTTCTGTGATGCAAAGTGTCTGACAATTATGTTACCTCTATGGCATTTCATATAGGCTTTTAGCTTAAAAGCATGCACAGTTGGAGAAATTTGATGGATTCTCATATGTTTATGTCAATTTCTATACAGAGGAGTATAATTTATTCAGGATTTATTGTCATTACTAGGAGCGCTGGATACTGTGTTTTCAATTCATACTTGCAGCCAGAGGGCGCTCTGTACACCTTTAGTCCACAAATGCCTGCTAAAGAAGAATAGGCAATCCAGGAACTAACCGAACTACAGAGGCCAGAGATCGCTAACTATGACTATTCAAAACACTTTTCAAGACAATAAATACACGATTGAGACGATGTATGCATGTTGACTGAATTTGCATCTGAATAGTGCTCCCTCCGTGGGCGTGGCCGCATTAGCGGATAATGAGCTGAATCACAGACTTCTGACATGGCTCTCTTTTCATACAGATTACATAAACACAGAATATTTGTTTTCGATTTGACTTACACGATTTAAAACCTGACATTTCAACGTTTTTTTAGACATAAGTCTTATTTTTTTGTGATTAGTATTCACTAAGTTACAGTTAATTTTCTGAGAACTATCAGATTGGAGTTCGTTCAGAGGGAGACGAGAGATCACGCATCATGTTAGTTTTCTTTATTTTACAAAAAGCACAACATTTTGTTGTCACTCTGAGTGTACACAAATAAAAGAAGATATTCCACAGATTAAAATGGTGTATAACTCTTAATTGTATGTGCAACATTGACAGAGTATTTTGAGTCTCTTTCACACTGGTTAGAAAAAAAACGCGGTGATCACGCTGGCGTGACCGCCGACCCGAGGGAGTTAATTGTTAATGGGAACATTTAGTATTCTTAGTACTTTAAGACGACGTCTACAACGCCAGAGAACATTTGAATGCTTGTTGGGGCCTGTTATTTTCGTTGCCATGCCTAAATCTAAATGTGCTTCTCCCGCTCCTGATGAAACTGACGAGGCCGGCAACATGGCCGCGGCTGCTTCGGGGTTAACGTTAGCTCTTTTAAAAGATGCTTACCACAACAATTCGTGAGGAAATTGCATCGTTAAGGACTGAGTTTCTCACTGAAATATGTGTCTCAACAGCGACCCTTCAAGCCACCATTTCCAATCATAGCTCCAAAATTAAAGACATTGAAGCTTCGATGAACAGCATGGACGAAAGGCTCGACATTTTAGAGCGCAAATGTCAGTCCCTGGAAAGCGATAACGAGGAGTTAAAGAGCAAGGCAGATGATCTGGAAAACCGTTCACGTCGGAACAATCTTCGTATATTAGGTATCCCCGAAAATGTTGAAATGTCCAAACCCTCTCAGTTCATGCCACCGTGGTTAATCCCAAACAGTCAAGAGAAGTAGCTGCTGTGGATACAGGATGGACAGTGTTTCACTCGGGGCAGTAGCCCTATGTAAGCCGGGTCTGCGCCCTGATTGGTCATGGCATTGAATTGAAGTACGGCATTGTATCAGACTTTATGGATTTCTTGCATTATAAGCATGTACAGACCATGCAACTTTTATTATTATTTTAATATGCGGTCTGTGAGAATATTGTTCCCTTTTTCTTTATATATTTCCAATCTGTTACAGAGCTCTCTCCAAAAGTTCAGAGAGAAGGTTTGTGCTGTGTTGTGGGTAATGTTCATACCACTTGTGAACTTGTTTTTTTTTTTTTTTTTTTGTTCTTTCACTCTATTTCAGAATCTCAGATATGTCAAGACAGAAGAAAGCCACATTCATGTTCTCATGTTTTTGCTGTTGTTGTTATAACCAATGACCACTAGCTTAAGCAATGCTCAGTCTGTGAGTTCTTGTGTGGAATGTAAAAGGTTTAAACAATGTAATTAAACTTAACAAGGTCTTGTCACATTTAAAACATTTAAATACTCATATTGTTTTTTGTTTTTTTTTGCAAGCAAGAGACCCACTTAAAAAACACAGATCATGCCAGACTTTGTAAGAAATGGATTGGACAAGTATTTCATTCTAAATTTCTCAGTAAATCTAGAGGGGTGGCAATTATTGTGAACAAATGTATACCATTCGCTCCTTCACAAACCTTAGTGGATTCCGGTGGTAGATATGTTATTGTTTCAGGTCTTCTTTATGGTTTAACTGTGACTCTGGCTAATATATACGCACCAAATTACGATGATGAAAATTTAATTCAGAAAATATTCTCCTTGCTCCCTGACCTAAACTCACACTATCTCATTATGGGAGGTGATTTTAATTGTTCTCTGAAGCCTTCTCTAGACCGTTCATCTACTAAACCAGCCCAACCCTCTAAAACTGCAATTACGCTTCAATCGCTTCTAACTACTTGTGGTCAGGCCGATGTATGGCATTTTTTATATCCCACAGCACGACAATACTCATTTTTCTCTCATGTTCACCACAATTACTCCCGTATTGATTACTTTTTCTTTTCTTAGACAAGAAATTGTTGTCTGTTCATATAGCAGCATTGTTATATCTGATCATGCTCCACTTTCACTTTCAAGATAAGATGTTGGGTTCTCAAAGTTGGAAATTTAATTCTCTACTGCTGTCTGATAAAGCATTTTGTGATTCATTAAAAGATAAATTAGATATATTTTTGGAGATAAATACCATCCCCTGAGACCTCACCTTCCATAATATGGGAATCTTTTAAAGCATATGCTCGGGGTCAAAGTTTTTTTGAACCACTGCCCATACCTACAATATCGGATGCAATGAGAGAAGAGCTAGAATTACCTTTTTCTGCAGAGGAGATAGTGCAAGCAATTGAGAGTATGCAGAAGGGCAAGACCTCTGGGCCCGATGGGTTCCCTGTTGAAATTTTTAAGAGGTTTTCTCAAACACTTAAAACGCCGCTACTAAACATGTTATTGGACTCATTTAATAATGGCTGCCTGCCTCCAACCCTCTGTCAGTCTTGTATTTCTTTGATTTTGAAAAAAAGACAAAGACCAACACGAATGTGGTTCGTACAGGCCAATCAGTCTTTTGAACGTAGATGTAAAAATACTGGCTAAAATGCTTGCAAAGCGTCTAGTTTTACCGTTAATCATACACAGCGACCAAACTGGTTTCATTAAAAACAGATTACTGTCTCATAATATTAGAAGGGCATTTAATATAATTTATTCTTCCAATTCTCACCCATCGGAGGCTCTTCTGCTGCTTGACGCGGAGAAAGCCTTTGATCGAGTGGAATGGGATTACCTTTTCTATGTGCTACAGACATTTGGTTTTGGCAATGCATTCATATCCTGGATAAAACTTTTGTATTCCTCCCCAGTATGCTCTGTTAGGGCCAATGGAGTATCCTCTTTTATTTGTCCCTTAAAACGCGGCACTAAACAGGGCTGCCCACTTTCACCTTTGCTTTTTGCATTGGTAATTGAACCACTGGCAATTGCCATTCGTAGTGAGCATACTATACAGGGAATTAGGAGAGCTGATGCTGTTCACAAAATTTCTTTGTATGCTGATGATGTGTTGCTCTATATCTCTGATCCGGTCGTTTCTCTGCCCGAAATTCTGAGAATTATAAACTCCTCTAGCCTCTTCTCTGGTTATAAATTGAATATAAATAAAAGTGAATTATATCCAATAAATTTTACAATTTCTGATTTACCAATGAGTACCTCAATGTTTAAAGTCGCTGCCCATAGTTTTAAATATTTAGGAGTAACAATTACACGTAAATGCTTAGATCTGTTCAAGGCTAATTTTATTACGCTCCTCCAATGAGTCCAGAAAGATTTTACTCGTCGGTCGGCTCTTCCCCTTTCATTGGCTGGACGCGTGACTTCTGTGAAGATGAAAGTTTTACCTAGATTTTTGTATTTATTTCAATGTGTACCATTTTTTATACCCAAATCTTTCTTTAAGACTCTAAATCAACACATCATCTTTTATTTGGAACAAAGGACCAGCCATTCGTAGAGAAATACTTCAAAAACCAAAGCTTGAGGGCGGGCTTGTGACGGAAATCACAAAGTCCAGGAAACAAGATCCATTTGCAGCATTTTATTGGGGAAATCCAGAAACTTAATCCACAGACAGGCAAGGGTCAGAATCCATAAAGGCAGTCCATACAAAAAACACGAAACATGAAAACCAAAAACCAAAACGGAGAACCGGGAAACCATACATGAAAACACCATAACAAGAGCAGAGACAAACCAGGTATAAATAGACAGACACTAATGAACAAACACAGAACAGCTGGTTGCAATGTGTAACATCTGGATGGATCCGTTCAGAGTCAATAAACTTTGGAGTTTTCAGAACGCTTTTAACCTGATGAACTTTGTTTGTTAATCACTAACTCGGCTCCGGACGACTGTGACTTTCGGCAGGTTTGTGGACCTGTGAGGGTAAACAGAAAACTCCAACTTCCTCACTTTGGTGACTTCAAAAGGAGCACCCCCCCCAGAGACTGACAAGATCCACATTCCAACACCCACACACACAGGCACACACAAAAACACACACACAGACACATACAGAAACACACAAACATACATTTTTGACTGTATATGTAAAATACAATTATGCCAACATATACCCATCCTGTATTTTGAAGCGTATGCATGTTTCCTAGTGTTTAAATGAGTGTATTTGTGCTAGTGTGCATTTTAATGATAGAATTTTGTCTGTAAACCATAACTTCTTTTATATGCATTTCTGATGTATCGAGTTTGATCTCTCCGTAAAGCTCCGGACACGAGCTATTCACTGAGATATGTCACACAGCTGACAAATGCATTTTTCTATGTGTTTAATGATACTGTGAAGAACGTACTCCATCTCGAAATCCGATCTGATAGTCATTAAGTATGCAAATTCAGCTAGGAGACCAAACAAAGAAAGAGCTTGCCCGCCAACTTTGCATCAATGTCATTGGCCATTCCACCTCAAGGAGGTGTGTCGGCCTATCTGTCATAAAAAGGAACACCAGGATTCTCCTGTGTGTTCTCCCGATTGTCTCACGAGCACCTCGTGCACGTCTTTCCCGGGACATCTCCAGTGAACACACGCTGCCATCGCGCTCAGCTTCGGGACCGCCATCTTCCAGCGAAAACTCACTCTCAAGTCCTCAGTTCAAACCTTCCCGCGGAACGGAAGAAGCCAACGAACTGCACCAGCGCTAAACTGAAATTCGACACGCACAACCAATGCAAGTATACTGCCGTTTCTCAATCTTAGATGATGAAACTGATTTCCGTGCTGGCTTAGGACTGCTGTAAGTTTGCTACTTGCCTTCTCTCTTTCCTTCTCTACTTCCACTCTTGTACATAGGTGTGTATATTCTTGTATATATATTTAGACGTATAATCTCTGTAGTCGTAGCTGCATATATTAAACACTTAATTCATGCTCGATTGTTGTTTGTTCTTTCAACTGAAGACCAAGTCACTTTAACGTTTTTTTTCGATCGCTTTATGCTTTGATGCTATAATAGCAAGTTATTTTCATGGCCAGAGAATAACTCCGTTCATAATATTCTATGAGAAGCCACGGTTTGCTGGACGAACTGGTAGTTTCTCTAAATAATTATTGAACCTGAACTAATCATATATGTAATTAATTATAATTCGTTGTAATTGATTCACAATATATGTTTAATTCCCCCTTGGGTCAATATGTGCATAATAATTCATAAAACCTTATGAATTATTGTATTCATATTCCACCCATAAATTGATTAATAACCGCTACATCGTTACAAATGACAAGGTGTAATGAGTCCGGGAAGTGAGTATGGGTAATGTAGTCCAATGGGAGAAAACAAGAGTCCGGGATGGAGTGCCCTCTAGTGGCTGATTAGGGCACTCTCACTAGTGATCATGACAGGGCTTGCCCTCCCTAATTTCTTATTTTACTACTGGGCAGCAAATATACATTCTACATTATTCTGGTTTCAAAGTCATTTTGGGCTCAGTGATTGGGTCCCGTCTTGGGTCAGTATTGAAGAGGGTTCCTGTTCCCCTGCCTCGCCTGCCGCACTACTGTGTGGCCCTCTTACTGCCATCTCACGCTGTCCATATGGTAATTGTATTGTCCAGCAATCATTACGAATTTGGTCCCAATTCCGAACCCATTTTGGCCTTCAGCGCTTGCCAGTGGTATCACCTATAAATCGTAACCCTTTATTTCGCTCTTTAGTAAATGACAAGGCATTTGATATTTGGCAGAGAGCAGGGATTTTGGTGGTCAATGATATTTAAATTGATAATGTGTTTCCCTGCTTTTCTCAATTGAATCAAAAATTCTCTTTCTCTCTAGTGCACAATTTTTTAGATATTTGCAGCTCTGAAATTGTGTTAAAAACTCATTCCCTGATTTTCCGAATTTTCCTCCAAAATCTTCGCTTGATCAGATTCTTGAAGTAGCCTTAGATAAAAGGGGTGTGTTGTCTTCGCTATACAGGCTGATTTCCTCCATTTCCACTTCCTCTCTCTCTTTTATTAAACAACAATGGGAGTCAGATCTCTGCCTCACATTTGATGACGAGACTTGGAACCATATTCTGTCCCGTGTTCATACCTCCTCTATTTGTACATGTCATAGTCTTATCCAATTAAAATTTATTCATCAAATTTACTGGACAAAAGTGAGGTTGGCAAAAATCAAGCCTGGTATTGACCCTCTCTGTGATCGTTGCCATCAGGCCCCTGTGGATTTAATATTTAATTTTGGTTATGTCCATCCAAACTTCTTATTGGCTATCAATTTTGAATTGTTTTTCTTTAGTGACGAAGAAGCAGATTGAGCCTTGTCCTTTGGTTCCGCTTTTTGGACTTCCTTCAAAGGTCACTGGTTTGCCTGGAAATACTGCAAAGACTTTTGCTTTCTTAACATTATTAGCTAGACGGCGCGTTCTCCTGCTGTGGAAACAAAAACTCCCTCCATCTTTTGATGACTGGCTGAGAGATGTTATGAGCTTCATTCATTTGGAAAAAATCAGGTATATGTTAAAGGGCAACTTGTATATTTTCTGAGATCTGGGATCCCTTCATCATTTTTTTTTTTTCTGAATATGTCAGTGCTTCTTGTGTGTCAACCTAAGCATTTAATGTTATTATGATTGTGGCTTGAATCTGATCATGAGTGTATGATTATATGTGTGGATAATTTTATTTATTTATTTATAATAATTTATTATTATTATTTTTTTATTATTATTTATTTATTTATTTATTTTTATTTTTTTAATTTGTTTCCTCTCGGGGGTGGGGTGGGAAAATATTTTTTCATGATTCTCCTGTACTTGTATTGTGATATTATTGTAAAAGTTCAATAATCAGATTAAAAAAAAAAAGAAAAAAAAAAATAAAAGAAACAAATCTTCAACTTACTGGATCTTAGTGCTGCATTTGACACTATTGACCACAATATTCATTTGACTCGAAAATTATGTTAGCATTACTGGAATTGCATTGTCATGGATCAAATCTTACTTATCTGACTGTTATCAGTTTGTAGCAGTAAATGAAGTGATGTCATATTGATCACAAGTTCAGTGTGGAGTACCACAAGCCTCAGTACTAGGACCGTTGCTTTTCACATTGTACATGCTACCCTTGGGAGATATTAGGAAGCATGGTGTTAGTTTTCACTGTTACGCTGATAATACTCAGCTCTATATTTCTTCATGCCCTGACGAATCTTAATTCACAAAATTAATGGAATGCATAGCTGATATAAAAAAAAATGGATGACCAGTAATTTCCTACTACTTAATTCAGAAAAGGAAAAAAACCACATTCTAATTATCGGACAAAAACCTCTGCATATAATAACCTAGAATACTTTCTAACACTTGATGGCTGCTCTGTCAAGTTTTTTGTTGTCAGTTAGGAACCTGGGTGTGCTCTTTGATACCAATCTTTCATTTGAAAGCCACGTTTCTAGCATCTGTAAAATCGCATCTTAAAAAAAAAAATATCTAAATTACAACATGCTCTCAATGACAAATGCGGAACATTTAGTTCATGTGCTTATAACCTTGTCTAATAGGTGCTCAAACTTCATTGGCCGATGGTGGCCATGTTTTACGAGTTACACCAATGTTCTCATAGACTATCATGCCCCCTTGGACCAAGACACTGCATGCCAAATTTCAAGACGATCAGACTAACGGTTGCTAGTTTAAGTTTTTTTTTCAAGTTATAGCGCCACCTAGTGTTCAACAATTTTTTTTCGTGGCCAAAGATTGAGACCATACACATATGTACCAAGTTTGGTGAAAATATCTCATTTCCATTTTAGTAAAAGTGGTCCACCCACAGTGTACATTTTGGCGCCCCTTAGTGACCATAAATCAAAATTTAAACTTTTTTTTTTTTTTATAATTATTGATATTCAGACTCCAGAGAACATTTCTGCATTGGTTTGGTTCTGATCAGGTGAAAAACCTAGGACTAGTTCCCAAAAGTGGTTTTGGACAAAATTCAAAATGACGGAAAAAATAGCATGAAATCCGAGAATACGTTTTGTTCGTCTTGGGCTTAGCATTCCAATGATATAAAGACACTTGAGTCTAGGACAAACCGTTTAGGATTTTGTGGTTTTGAACGCTGTAGCGCCACCTATTGGCCATTGGGTCATCTCTTGTGAGGTTCTCCCAAATTGAAACTATCATCTGGCCTGGTTTGGTCTGCACAATCTGTTGTAGGGACTCGTTCGACAGACGTTACCAAATGGCTTCATCAGCCAGAGGCATGATTGAACAAAGCTTCATTTGGTCCAAAAGATCCATTTCCTGACAGGAAACACCTAGCCTTAACAGAAGTGATGACGTACTTCTTTTAACAAAGGACTCTGTCTAAAGGACTTCTTAGCTCTCAGCAATAAACTAATCAAACCCATCACGTGAATCTGATCACATTAAATCTATTGATTCTCTCACAAACCCTCTGTATTATCGGACGGAACAGGAAAACACCATCAACGGATTTAAAGACGAATCTGTCCTATCAATACCTCCCTTGTGTGAGCAATCCATCCTGACCCGGTCACTTGTGACTCCGGTCAAAGTTTAAAACTATGCTTAAGGACTCAATCTTGAATCTCAAAAGGGACAATTGTCGATTACTTAAAGTATTAACTATATCCAGAATAACATTTGCTATGATGTGATTACTAACATGTTGGATTCAATGCATTATATTTGTATTCCTGTATGCATCTTCTTTCTCTTATAATCATTGTTTTAATTAGGTCAGTCTAGTAATATGTGTGGAAGAAGTGTGTCATGTTTGAGCTCTAAATACAGAGTTTATAATTCTCTGTAATTCTGTGTGAATGAAACATTGAAATTCAGTATCAGGAAATATTAAGAAACTTTATATTGTTGTTAATAAAACAGGAGAATGTTCTGCAGATATCACGCGATGTGATCAATAGACAATAGACGAGGCGTGTCTAATCTCCGTAGCAACGTCTCATTGGAGGATCGCATCTGAAGGATGGAGCCAAAATTGCTCCTTTAAAACTATGCTTTCCCAATAGCTAGTTGTCAAAAGATATGTAAAAGATACGTCAAAGAATCGATATGCTGAAGAAGGGTTGAAGAACCCATCTAACTGCCGTGGCTGATTTCCATCTGACAGTCGCTGACTATCTTCATCACAGCGCCGCAACAGCCGTCACATCCCGAACCCTGAAACATCCGTTAAACCTTTTGACCCAAAGTCTCCAAAGAAGAAGAGCCGCTTCAGCCAGACTCTCAGAACAGCGCGTTTCACCAGCAACATCCTTCAAAGCTTCCGCGCAACCCACAGGGCTTTCCCGAGAAGACGTCACCTGAAAGACAGCCAATCCAGAACGGGATTCCGCTGTACACGAGTCACGGAACAACCCGATTACCTCAGCTGTCAGAGCAAACGCAGGTACAAGCAAACTTCTCTCTCTCTTGCTGGAAACTGGTGAAACTCCTTGAAACCTAAAGAATCAAGCCAAAGCTCTGCTTTTGTGATTTTCCTCAGGTTGCGATGTTTAGTTAGAACTTGGGACTTTTCATAACTCATATCAATTCCGCGAATGTGTATGCATGTATGTATGTGTGTTTGTGTGTGTGTTTAGCCTTAGTTTCCTGTAATCATTAGAAGTAGTCAATAAATCTTGTTTTGATTTTCACATATACGAGTTTCTTGTGCTGTGTGTCAAATTACTGCCTTAAACGTAAAAGATCAAGTTACCTCTTGCTTATAATATAATAATTACAATAATAACAATAATCATAATAAAATATGTTACTGTTGGCCGCAGAATAATATCTTATCCAGATTGGTAAAATACCCTAACCTCAATTTTCGCTGGACGAATAATTGATGAAGTGTTAAATATTAATTCTGAATCATTTACAGTGAATCATTTACAGTTGATTCAATTCTTATTCCCTGTAACAATTAAATTGAGCTAATAAATAGGCTAAGTCCTTACACTGTTTTATGGCAGAAAAATAATAATATAAATACTTATGATTACAATAAGGTTTCAGCAATACATGCTTGAACCCCTAATAAAGAAAATCTGTTAATTATTTAGGTGAAATATATTTTGAGTAGTCCTATTTTTATTCCTTGTAGGCTATATTATTCAGTTTTTCTCTGCTTTGCAGGTGTATGATGTATGAATCCTAATGTTCTGTTGAAAGTGAAATAAAGAAAAAAAACATTTGTGGTATTTTAAGATGCATCTATTCTAATTCAATTTAATTTGACATTTTAATTTTGTTGTTTAATGGTTAATGATCGTTTAGTGAGTGATTGTCGGTCAGGAAAATAATCTAAATGTTCTCATAACAGTTCTCCAGCAGATTTACTGTGCTGCACACACAAGTTCCCGCTGACTCAAAAACTTTCGTACACGAGATGAGACCTGACGAGAGATTTGATCGTAGCCACCGCTGACACTCATATTGATAAATGCCACATTTTGCATGGAAACGAGCATACGCACAGTTTTCTGGTGTACGATCACTTGATAAGTGAGGGCCAGAGTCTTCTGAAACTGAGTTAGGAAAGTTAGTTTCTCAACTAAATACTTGACAGTGTATACTTGATTTGATGAAAGACAGTGATGATGTACCTTTAGTTTCTGGTGTCTTTATAGTTGAGGGATCCTGAGAGTTTGTGATGTGGACTGGAATCACTGCTGTCATTGAATCATCTTGAGCTGTAAAGGATGAATGTTAGTTCAGATGATTCATACTGCAGAATAACACAATCATATTTTAATCAGATAACAGAGACTCTAACCTGAATACTTGACAGTGTATGTGACTGAGGTCTTGAATTGATTTCTGAGAGTAAGCCGACATCTCCACTCTCTGTTGTCATCTTCCTTCAGGAGTGTTGTAGTCAGATTGATGATACAGAGTCCTGAAGCTGATATCTGATATCTGGAGTCTGTCGTCAGATCAACACCACCTGATTCACCCACAACAGATGAATTCCCTCAGAACGGGCCCAAAGATCACAGAGGAATCCATCATATGGATACAACTGACAGGAGAGAGTCACCGAGCGACCTGGACTGATCTCAGTCTGTGAAGATGATGATGATGAAACTAAACACGAGACACAAATAACATTACAGACTTTAATAATTTAAAGACTTTAAAGAGAGGATTGGGACCTTTTGAAATGAACAACATAATCATAAAATTACCATGAAGAACTGCGATAACACCGTGCATCAGTTTCCTTGTTGTCGTCATTCACATATTGTAGGCAGCTGTAAAATCCAGGATCTTCTTTTGTGACGTTCTTGATGTTCAGAGAGCAGTCAGACCCCAGACTCAGTCTCTCATGTCTCTCTGTGTCTTTCTTCTTTTTTCCTAAATTAATCAGTTCAACTGCTACTGAATGTCTGAAACTGTTATAGATCCATGTAGTTGATGTGCAGTCAGAAAGAGCATTATTACAGCGCAGATTGGCTTTTTTACCAGAACTGATGAACACATTCTCAATCACTCCACTGTTACCTGAAACACAAGCACATTTGAGTGATCATTATGTTATATATTAATAAATTAAAATATAAAACATACCAGCATAAAAAGCTGAAGATTCATACAGTCTTTTCCTCACTTAATGCAAACACACTCTCCAGAATAAACTGTTTTTCTTCATCAGAGAGCTGTTCAGATCACTCACACACTCTTAATATGAAGATAATGTTGATCATCAGATGTTTGAGTGTGACTCTATGTCCAGTATCAGGAATAATACTGTCATGATCACCGTCAGTTCCTGTCAGTTCCCGGATTCATTTCCCACAATCCTCCCTGCCAGTCACATGTTCACTCCACACCAATCACCTGTTGCCACATACAGCCTAGTACACTACACTAATCACCACACCCAGCTGCAGCTCATTACCAGGACTATAAAGGACTTCCACACACACCACCTCACCGCGAAGTCTTGCTAACATTGTTACAATTCTGAGCGTTTATTCCTTGTCTGCCTGTTTTGTTACTGTTTCTGCCTGACTCCTGTTTTACGACCCATCGCTGCCTGCCTCGATCCTTTGCCTGTACCCTGACTACGATTCTGCATGTTCCTTATTGCTCCCGTTTGTTCCTGTTTGACCCTGCTTGTACGACCACGCTCACTTTTAATAAAACGCTGCATTTGGATCCCCTGCCTGAGTCTCCCATCCTAACAGAAGACTTCGCCAACACAGCTTGTGTGAGTGTTCCTGTCACGTCCACCATGAACCCATCTGCCCAGCTAATAGGTCTCCGTCAAGGAGACAGATCCATAGAGGATTATGTCACGGACTTTATTGGACTGGCGCAATTGACTTGCTTTGACGAGGTATGTCTTATGATATTCTTTCACGGTGGACTATCTGAACCGCTCAGATCCGTTATGCCATTACATACGCCAGACGGGACATTAGAACAATATATTGAGCTGGCTTTGCAACTGAGTGGATCTTCCTTTACTGTGGGTGTTGCGGAGGAATGCAACACTTCGCTGAGTCACGTAATGGCCGCCGCGCCAATAGACACTCACAAAATGGCGGTTACTACCACAACAACACCAAGTCACGCCTCCGCTGATCGCCCAGAGCAACGCCACGCCTCCGCTGATCGTCCAGAGCAATGTCACGTCTCCGCTGATCGCCCAGAGTCACGTCTCTGGATCAGTCAGGGAGCGGAGAGGGTTGCGTTTCAGTGTGGCTGATCAACCGCTGACTTCAGCCCGAGCGGATGCTTCGCACTCAAGCCAGCCGGCCGCTTCGCACTCAAGCCCGGTGGCCGCTGCGCACCCCAGCTCGTCGGTTGCTGCGCTCTCAATTTCGCCGGTTGCAACGCACTCAAGTTCACCGGTTGCAACGCACTCAAGGTCGCCGGTTGCAATGCACCCAAATTCGCCGGTTTCAACGCACTCAAGGTCACCAGTTGCAACGCACCCAAATTCGCCGGTTGCGACACACTCAAGCGCCCTGGACGCGATGGACAAGATGGCTGCTTTGCCAGTGCCCACGGGCAAGATGGCCGCCCCTTCGGTGTCTGTGGACGTAGGGGTCGTTCCAGCCATTGAGTCCGCTCCAGAGTCCGCTCCAGCCAGTGAGTCTGTTCCTGAATCCGCTTCAGCCCGTGAGCTCGCTGCAGTGCCCACCGAGGAGGTGAACACAGACCTGCCGCATCGTCCACGAAAGAGGAGGTGGAGGAGGAAGAAGGCTCCTTTCATCTTTCAGGGCTCGGAGGCCTTCCCAGAGCCTGTTGTGGGCCCGGAGACAACGCTAGAGGTCTCTTCTGCGCCGCCCAAGCTCCTAGCCCTGTCAGCACCGCCCAGGCTCCTTGCCCTGCCGGCACCACCTGAGCTCCTTGCCCTGCCGGTGCCATTCGAGCTCCTCGCTCTGCCAGCGCCGCCCAAGCTCCTAGCCCTGTCAGCACCGCCCAGGCTCCTTGCCCTGCCGGCACCACCTGAGCTCCTTGCCCTGCCGGCGCCACTCGAGCTCCTCGCTCTGCCAGCGCCGCCCAAGCTCCTTGCTTTGCCAGCGCCACTCAAGCGTATTGCCCTGCCGGCGCCATCCAAACGCCTTGCCCTGCCGGAGCCACCCAAACTCCTTGCCCACGAGCCCGCAACGGACCCCGTTGAAATCCCCGAGAACTTTTTTTTGGGGGGGGGGGGGGGGCAGTATACCTGAGGGTGGGAGCTTGTGGGTGGGGACCTTGCCCGACTACTGCCGTCATGGGCTTTTGAACTGTTTATGGCCACCTTTGGACTGCAATTTATTATGGCCACTAATGGACTATGGACTCTGTCCTGCCATGGCTGCTCAAACCACCTGACCTGCCGTGGCTGCCCAAGCCACCTGACCTGCCGCAGCTGCCCAAGCCACCTGACCTGCCGCAGCTGCCCAAGCCACCTGACCTGCCGTGGCTGCCCGAGCCATCTGACCTGCCGTGGCTGCCCGAGCCACTGACTACTGTGGGGCTGCCCGAGCCACCTGACCCGCCGGGGATTCCTGGCACCTCTGATCGGTCCGGGCTATCCGTGGCACCTGACCCGCCATGGTGGCCTGAGTTCCTGGAACCTGCATTGGGGACCCTATTCCTGTCTGCATACCAGTCTCCAATGCACCCACCCCCCCCCCTAGCTGTTCCGTTTACGTCGCGAGACGCGCCTTCCGGGAGGGGGCATTATGTCATGATCACCGTCTGTTTCTGTCAGTTCCCGGACTTCATTTCCCACAATCCTCCCTGCCAGTCACATGTTCACTCCACACCAATCACCTGTTGCCACATACAGCCTAGCACACTACACTGATCACCACACCCAGCTGCAGCTCATTACCAGGACTATAAAGGACTTCCACACACACCACCTCACCGCGAAGTCTTGCTAACATGTTACAATTCTGAGCGTTTATTCCTTGTCCTTTGCCTGTACCCTGACTACGATTCTGCCTGTTCCTTATTGCTCCCGTTTGTTCCTGTTTGACCCTGCTTGTACGACCACGCTCACTTTTAATAAACGCTGCATTTGGATCCCCTGCCTGAGTCTCCCATCGTAACAAATACACTGTATGTATCAATACACAACTCTGAGATCACAACTTGAATGTGTGCAAGAATAAACTGATCATGTTCAAATGAACTCTTTCCCAGACTAACTCCACTAATGTCTTTAGAGAAAGTACAGATTTCTTTACCTGTGAGAAGTGAGCAGAGAATGATCAGTCCCCAGCAGACACAGATCACTTATCAGACATTTCTGTTTCTGTCAGTCTTCCTCTTCATTATACGCTCACAAACTCTTTCTCTAACATCATCAGCTCCTCCTGTGTTTGTTAACTTCCTCTGATCTGAGCGAATGAGTGTTTAAATCCGGCTACAGTTGATATATAGTGACGCTGTGCCAGTGCATGATGGAGAAGTGTTGCTTCACAGCTCTCTTATTAATATCCACTCTAATTCTTTTTTGTTGAATTACAGTAAAAGTGTACTGTAATAGGAACTGTCCCTCAAGAGCATCTTATGGTGACGTGTTCAATAATAAGAGCTCAGGCAGTTTTAACCTACAATCATTCTGTAAACACCTCAACAGGTTAAATCTTCCCTCTAGAGAGCGAGTGCTGACTGTTACCAGTGAAAGTCCTTTATAGTCCTGGTAATGAGCTGCAGCTGGGTGTGGTGATTAGTGTAGAGTGTGTGAATGTGACTAGCAGAGAGGATGATGGGAAATGTAGTCCGGGAAGTGACAGGAACAGACGGTGATCGTAACAGTAAGTGTGCATGTTTTTTTTCTTTTCTTTTTTTCTTTTTTTTCCTCTTCCTTCTCATTCACAGTACAGTTTACTGTTTGTATGTATGCCTAAGCTGAGGTGGTGCATTAAAATCAGCATTTGGTGCATTAAAATCATGTGTGGTATATTTTAGGTGTAGATTTGATTTGGTTATATTTATATATTTTACCATCCTTATTACAAGCAAAATATCATCCCATCAACATTGTTCCATTACTGCTCAATGTTTCTATGATATTGATAATATTAATAATAACAATAATGTCAATAATAATAATATTGAAAATTCCAGTTTATGTACGCTCACAACTCTTTCTTCCAGTTGTGTGGTTCACTGTAGTCACTTAGAAAGCACTAAAAATGAGTTTCTGCAAGAAGATCAAGTCCACACCGATCTGAGAAAGCAGTGGGCAGGTAAATATCACAAATAAAACAAATATATGAGCAGTGTGCTGTGATCTCTGACTCCATTGTGGGATAAACTAGAGTCAGTGCAGTGGTTCTCAACCAGGATGACTTAAAAATCAAGATGTAAACTGACATCATATTTCTTATTTTAAATTTGTTCTTTAAACAACTGTTATTTATTTAAGCTTGGAGCACCTGAATATATGTCAGAATATAAAAAGTGTGATTTTTAAAGCCGGAAAAGTCAATAAAATTAATGAAATTTTAAAAAGTAATGGAAATTTCTATAGTTAATATAATTTTACTTATTGTGCTGAAAAAAGCATCTGTGAGTAACTTTGCCTCAGATTTTTGACACTTTATGACACATTTCAGTGCATTCAGGAATAAAACTGTATTAACCAAACAGTATTCTTTTTAAATATATGTTCAGATCATACAGATCTTTTATGATATATTATAAATCATAAACATATTTCTTTACCTGTGAGAAGTGAGCAGAGAATGATCAGTCCCAGCAGACACAGATCACACTATCAGACATTTCTGTTTCTGTCAGTCTTCCTCTTCATTATACGCTCACAACTCTTTCTCTAAACATCATCAGCTCCTCCTGTGTTTGTTAACTTCCTCTGATCTGACCGAATGAGTGTTTCAATCCGGCTACAGTTGATATATAGTGACGCTGTGCCAGTGCGTGATGGAGAAGTGTTGCTTCACAGCTCTCTTATTAATATCCACTCTAATTATTTTTTGTTGATTTACAGTACACTTTTACTGTAATAGGAACTGTCTCTCAAGAGCAACTTATGGTGACGTGTTTGTAACAGTTAGATATTTAAAAAAAAAAAAACATATTATTTTGGGGGGGACATTATTTGACGGGTGAACTGATTTTCGGTGTTTCGGAGCGCACTGCGAGAGAGAGAGAGAGAGAGAGAAGAGAGAGGAGAGAGAGGAGAGCGATAGAGAGAGAGAGAGAGAGAGAGAGAGAGATGCGCGCTGTGTTTGAGAGTGTCACAAAAAGAAAGTGAGTGTTGTGTCATGATCGAGAAGCTCGTTCGATGGTGTTAATCGGGGCTTTAGTCGACTAAAGGACGACAGCATCAAGTGTTTTTTTTTTTCAACTGTATCCCGCATTTCGTCATTGGAGTTTTTGTGTCGTTTTGCTCCGTGGATTGCATTGCTGTGCAACTGTGACGCAGTGACGCAGCAACGTTAATAGTTTGTGAAGGCTACGAGAACTGTAAGTGCTTCTTCTAAAGTACAGTTTTTCCTTGATTGAGGACGATTGAAGAGATTGTCACGTTTTTGCAGTGTTTTGCACTCTTTACATTTTAATGAGAAGCAGCCTTACGAACTGGTCTCATTCGATTCAACCGAACTGGGGCCTGTACCATGATGGTAGTTGAACAAACTCAGGGTTATAGGATTAGTTTCGAGTTGACAAAACCAAACCACCTATCGGCTTGTTGGTACCATGATGATGATCATTAACTTTATCTGTCAACTCAGGCTTTGATCCTGAGTTTGTGGAGCGCGCACATTAATCTGTGACATCAGTGCCAAACAGCCAATCACACATGCCTTGCAACAGAAACCTGTGATTCACCTTCTGGCGAGAGAGCCAGCGTGATCAAAACTTTTTTGCTGAAATGAAGAATTTAAACGCATTTACACTAATGGATAATACTTGTCTGTGAAAAAGGACAAATAAAGAATGATCTTTCTCTTCTCCACTCAGTGACAAGTTGTGAAGTTAGTTTATATAGTTGATAATATATAGCAATAGAGACTCAAATATACTAGTTCACATGTAGTCATATTTAAAGAGTATATTTACTTTTATATTACAATTATCTATATAATTGTGTGCATGTAATGGATTAATAAAAATATAGATAATTATACAAATCATATATAAATCATAAAATAATTCTAAGTAATTATCATTAAAACCAGACAATTTTATCATTAAATATTTGTTTTTACTATATAGTGACCTTTAATTTGGAGGAAGAGAAACTGAGGGATGGACTTTATTATCAGAAGTCCGAATGTGCGAATATAAAACCAACTTTACCTAAGCCCAGAACATAACCTGCCCTGGAGCAGGTTAGCCGTGGAGCGTAAGTTACTATGGCGTTGAACACCGCTAAAAGCCAAGTCACTTTCATGGTACCTTAAACCCAGGATTGGCACAAACTAATCTGAAATTTACCTGGCTAGCCAGCTAATCCGGCTTCATGGTACAGGCCCCTGGTCTCACGTTATTTGTTTGTTTTGCACCTGTCATTGCGCAAGAGAACTGCGAACGGCTGTACATTGCCGTTTGTGCGGGACGTAGTTTTTGTGAAATTTCAAGTTTCAGACTATTTTGTGTAACCCTGCTATCCAACGACATTGCAGATTGATTCATCTCAGTTTGATTCATTTGGGGTTCGACCCATCTTGATACTTTTTCATTTTTGGGATGTTTCATTGAGGCTGAGTGATTCAATTAGGAGTTTATTTCAACGCACGCTACGTCGAGACCACTCATTTCAAATCATCTTTCTGACTGAATCAATCATCTGACTGTTTAACAGTGATCATTTGCACAGTGAAAACTCACCCTAAGTGGGGTTTACGAAAAAATTACAGTTGTTTTCTATTTTGAATAACCATTGGGTTTGACTATTGTGTAGGTTAAAAGTCAACAACTTTTACATTGAAGGTGATTGTGGCCTAGTGAGTTTAAAAGAAAACTCAAAGAGTGTATTTTTTTTTTATTTCTTTTTGCTTTTATTTAGTGATTATTTGAATTACAGTAACACTTCATTACAAGGAAGGAAAATATACACGGAAAATAAATCCTGTTTAATTTTTGTACTTACCTTCAGTGTATTTATTTTTCTTGTGGTTGAAAGCTGTCAGGGAGTAGGGGCGTCTTACCCACTTTATTAGATCAGGGAAGGGAGGAGTATTTTAGACTGTGTCTCACATACATTTACTTCAGGAAGCCATCTTGTGACATTACTCTAGCTGAAGCCTACCCTAAATCTTCCCTCTAGAGAGCGAGTGACTTCTGAGTGCTTTACTCCTTTACAACACATGCATCAAATCGCCTTAAGTGGAATACACTACACGATTTTTAAAATCTGAACAGATTTTAAAACACTAGGCATCATACACTGCCCGCTTTTGTAAATGGTTACAGAGAAAAGTTGGGCATCATACACTACCAGACTTTAACCATCGTTCGGAACACAAACAGAAACACGCGCCTGGTTGCTAGGAGACGCTGACAGACAGGCGAAACAAATTGTTGGAGAGACGTTTGACTGTCAGGATCTGATTTGTTATTATATGAGTGAACCTCTCTGGGTGCCGGTCAGAGCACAATTTATATAAGGACGAGGAGACAGGCGCTCAGGTTTAGATGGTGTATTGATAAGATATAAGCCACAGAGGTACAGGTAGTATCGGTTTAACAGGCAGTAGAGGCAATTATTCTGGAACATAAGAAATCAATAAGGAATAATGAAATCTACAAATATTTTGCCATATATAATAAACATCCATTGGTACATAAGGCAGTCAAAGTATATTAATCCTCATTAATAACATTCCTCCATTATAAATCCAAGAGGGAAAATTTACATTGTAAGCCATAAGCGATCATCTAACATAGTAAAACCATACTCCATATATGGATATATTGCGGATATAATGGATATAATTATATGTGATCGCTCGTCTGGTATAAACAGCTCCAATATCAAATCACGTCACATACATTATTTAACCAAAGCAGTGTTTACATATACAAACAGAAGAAATAAGTCACATGGAACAGCGTCATTAAGCTAGACTAACCAGAAACAATGGCTACGGGCATGTCTCAACATGGCGCGTGTGACGCAGTTATAAATAACACAATAACGATCTTCAATAGATACAAAATAAAGGCAACAGTCTTACTTGCAGGTCAATGACTAACACCTTGAGGTAATTCTGCAGCAAATATCACCAATAAACAGCAATATGTGTCCCTTTCAGCGATCGGCTCTACAGAGCATAAAGTTCAGCAGACAACAGCAGATTAACTCACGCACTGCTACTGGAAGATGAAGTGCGATGTCAAATAAAAGCCCTCTTGTAAAGGAGCCTTTACAACAGCCGCCCCAAAGATGAGAAGCATCTTTGTATTCAGGAAAGGCGACGTATTTAGGAGGGTTGGGGACCCCAGGATCATCTGAAGGCAACGTTGGTAGTACAACCAAACGGGCTACTGGTCTGGTATAGATCTGACCCTTGATCTGCACATCTGCTGATCTGACATGGCCATCAGGGCTCAGGTGTGTCTGAACGACTTTACCAACAGGCCATAAACCGAGGCGACTGAGGGTCAACAATCATGACATAGGTATCCTCTTGTAAGTCAGGTGGCGAGGCTCGCCATTTGTGTCTGGTTTGCAGGCTAGGAAGGTAATCCCGGATAAATCTGGACCAGATCGATCGGCCAGGATCTGGGAATGTCTCCATCTTCTGCGACTCAACATCTCAGATTCTGGGTAAATGACTTGAGGCAAAGATCCATCAGGCCGCCCCATGAGGAGAC